>PVIA01007016.1:0-88728 GCA_004024845.1 Tonatia bakeri
AAAAACCCAAAACAAAAACAAACTAAGCAAACAACTAGAACAGGAACAGAATCACAGAAATGGAGATCACACGGAGGGTTATCGGTGGGGAAATGGGTAGGAGAGAGCAGGGGAAAAGGTACAGTGAATAGGTAGCATAAATGGTAGGTAGAAAATAGACAGGGGGAGGTTAAGAACTTACACGCATGACTCATGGACATGAACTAAAGGGGGAAGATGTGAGTGGGAGGGGGTGTGCAGGGTGGAGGGGAATAAAGGTGGGGGTAATGGGACAACTGTAATAGCATAATCAAAGTAGCCAATACCTGACAGTGGCAAAAACTGACTGGATGTAGGAGGAGTCTGAAGTTGTCCTGTGAGGGAGGTCTCTAAAAGTAGGTACTCGTGTCCTAGAGAACCAGACCCTAATCTCCAGCTCCAGCAGACAACAATGAATTCAAATGAAATTCCACTGCAAAGAGCACATGCTACAGTCCTGGCACCCTTTCTAATAGGATTTGACCTATAATTAGAATAGACATTTGCATTGTGTTTTCAACCAAGGATCTACAAACACTTTATAAATATTGACTCACTTTGCTTTCTGAATTAGATTTCTAGAACTTTTATTCATCAACTTTTGCTTTAATTTACTGAGGCTCAATGTGGAAAGCATTGAAAAAAACAAACCTCTCTGAATTCATTCAATTGTGTCTGAGTTATTGCTACTATCCAAATTAGTATTCTTCAAATTTAACAACACACATTTGAGGAGCTTTCATTTTCAAGCTTAGGTTTTTGTTTGTATTTAATGAATCCACTTCCTCTTGTTCCTAGGAAACAATGATTTGGGCTCTGGTTTTAGTGAATTCCAATTTTTGTTTTATTAAGTGAGTCAGCTTAAAATTTAGTCACCTTAATATAAATATTATGTTCAGTTAGGAGCTAAAGCTTTGTGCCTTTACTCAGAGTCCATGGGTCCTGCATAACGTTGACTTCCATCTGCTTAAAGGTGGGCAGATGTAAGAAGTAGGTAGTATTTGGGAATCTTCCAGTAGGGATCCATAGTTCAATTTAATCTCAAAAATATCAATTTAGCCTTTGCCGGAGAGGAGTGACTTCTGAGAACACATGCATTGATTACATGGGATGGCATCTCACAGACCAGTTTTTCTGTGTTTATAAAAACAGAAGATAGAGTGGGATGGAAAGCAGTCCTGAATTAAGCTATTGATGTTTGGCTCTCTATTTTTTTTTGAAGTGGGGCTTCACAAGCTCTGATTGTTCACATAGAAAGCCATTCTCAAAGTGCCAAAATACATTCAATGTATTGCACAACATGCTCTAGTTAGCAAAAAGTTGGCTTCTTGATTAATTTTACTTGGATATTGAGGGAATTTCCCATGTAGCCTCCCCTGGGTCTCTTTAAGCTCTTGTTTGTGAAATTGAAATTCCCCACATTTCAATAGGCGAAGTCAAATTTTGGAGTTTGACAGTGATTTCACCATAGTTTTATGAGAAAAGTAGTTTCAACATTTCTCAGAGGTTTATCCAGTTCAAAGGTATTTCTTCTTAGGATTGGCAGAGTGAAGCTAGGGCATCAGCTGGACACAAACTATGGTGCCTGTTTCTCCTAGCTGTTTCTTGGAGCTTCCTTTGGGCTTATTGCTTCAGATTTGTGTCTGCCAGGGCTTGGGCCATCTTGCAAAAACACTCCAGCTCTCAATTTAACCACCAAATGAAACACAGAATTATTCAGGTCCTGGGGAATTCTGAAGAGTACAGAGCTGTCTTGACAGTGAAGCTAGGTCCCTTAACTTTGAAAAGTAGAGAGACATTTATCATGACATTTACATGGTATTTATGTGGACATTATTCAGCACTTTTGATGGGCCCTGTGCATATTCCGTCAGGCATGAAAACCAGTGTTTTGCTCAAAGATCTCAACTGCTCTCAAATCCTGCACTCAATCAAATGATTATTTGGACTATAGATACCAACAGACTCAGCCTGTGATGAAGTACTTACCACACTTGGTAATAGCTACCTTTAGTTGTATAACTAAAAGGATCAAACAAGAACGTTTAGAGCCAGAAAGCCATGAAGACTTTCCTTATGAAATATTGAATTTGGGGTGATTATGTGAATGAATTCTGATGAAAAATTTTAAAACTTTCTTCTTGAAAAGTTACTTAAAACACTTAACTTATTCATTTATAGTAATGATTCCCACTTATATAACATAATGGGGCTTTAGTGGTGCCTTATTTTCCTAAAAAAAAGATCTCCCTCAAACATCTGGCTTTGTGCTTCGGGTCCTCCTCACATAACTGGCTTGTTCTTTTCACTCCTCGCCTTCCAAGCTATGGTTACACAACATAACCTTTGCCAGATTTTTTTATATCTGAAAAGTGACTCAGTTTAATTTAACTTACTAGCGCAAATGCCCTGGACACATTTCCAAGAAAGGAAGAGCGGCGGCTTCAGAGCCACAGACACTCAGGGGATTTTGATGTGACTCTTTAACCACTTAGAGCAGGAACCAATGCTGTGAGATGACGGACATCTCTGTCACCTTCCTCTGGGTTTTGATGAATAATAACAGCTAATATTTATTGACAGATACTAGGCACTAAGTGCTTTCATAAACATTCTAATTTGATCATGACCATTAAATGGCCCATATTCTTATAAAAATCTGCTTAAATTACCTTTCCTTTTTAAAAGAAGTTGGGAGGTTTAATTGTATGTCCACTGACAATGGATTCTCTTCAGTGCGTCCAGGGAAGGCAGTGGTGCTTCCCTGGGTGGCTTCTCTGGTTGGGGTATTCCATTCACTTCTGTTAGTAGATGCACCTGCTTCTGTCCTGTGGAACCCACATGCACTTCAGTGCTACCCTCATCCTGGATCACGCAAGATGCAAAGCCAAAAGTGAGTGTCAGGATGAGTCTTTGTCTCCTTATGCTCTCCCTCAGGGTTTATGCATCACTGAAGATATGTTACTGTGCATTAGTAGGAAAGGAGAAATGCATCCCTAACCTCTACTGAACCTACTTATTCTCAGGAGACAATCTTGCTTCTTGTTTTAGTGAGGCAATAAAGGCCATTGGATATAAGATCTCACACTACCTCTCTTCTTCTCAAAATTCACCTTGACTCATTCTAACGTCCTCTGTCCAACTCAGACAAGGTAGTGCTTCCTATTTTAGGAAAGACTAACCCTCTCTCTGTGCCCTGGGACACATGCATCTGTGGTCTATAGACCAAGATCCATCCATCTCTTTGCACCCACAGGGGTGAGAAGAGGCAGAGTACAATTAGGTGCTGGATCCTGTGTTGGATGAGCCTTGACTTTGTCCTCTGGGCTCAGATTCTAAGAACACCTTTCCTCTGCTCTGCCTGCCCTTTGTTTTCCTCCTTTCTTGCCCAGCCAAGCCTCTTGAGTAAGAACTCAGTCACACTGGCAGTGTTCCCTGCATGCCAATCTGCACCTCTGTCTATTGTCTGGCTTCTGCCTCCATCGTGCCACTGAAACTGCCCTGGCAAACTGTTGGCTGATATCTTTGTGGCTTGGCTTTTCTAATACTACTTGTCATCATTCCAGTCCTTAACATTATTGAAAGTCCATCCATAAAATTCTCCCTTCTCTTGTTTTTTAGGACAAGTCTCACTTTAGGGTTTCTTCTCCTGCTTATCTTTCTCAGTATTTTTTTCTAGGGGCAATTGTGGGAGGAGGAAGAGAGGATTGTTCCTCTTCCACAGTTGTCCCTCTTGTTCTCCAAGATAAGCTCCATGTCCCTTTTTTCCTCTATATGCATTTTGGGTACATATTTCGTGCTGTTGACCTCTCCCACAGTTTCATCCTCTACCTGTACTCTGGGGGACTCCTGAATCTCTCCACTGTCCTCGATCTTGCTCTTTCATGCCACACTCTTGTTCACAGTGCTTGTTATGTAGACAAGTCCATCTCTACTTTTATAGGCACATGGAATTCAATGTGTCCTACACTGACCTTTCTATATTTTCTCCCCTATCTATTTTATCTTTATATTATATCCCAGTTAGTGATACATATTATAGAACATAAAAGGAAAAATAGATTAATATTTTAAATTGTATTAATGTATTTTGCATTAATGCAGTTTTGGAAAATACTTCCAAAAGAGTAAACTCTGCAGAAATCAGAGAACAGTGTGCACACAGAATGACAAAATTTAAGTACTCACAATATGGTGCTATCATTGTTTATTTCAAATCTATGGTTTTCAAACGGTAGAGTTTTAAGTCAGAAATAATCTTATGTAGTTCTGAGCTGTTATAAATTTACTTTCTAAACTAATACCTCTATCTCTGTTGGGGAACGGTAGGACTCGAAGTTCATTGAATTAATTTCTGTGTAGAATACAATGCTTATTAAAGGTTAAGTAACCAGAATGTGCTCATTTGAAACTTACACATTTGTTATATTATTAAAACTCAACAGTAACCACAACAACTGCTTAGAACTTAGACAACAAATGATTTTTCAGGGAGGAGAATTTTGTCACTGATATTGTTTAGAATTGCTGGCACAGGGTGATAATGAAATGCAGACTGAGGTTTAGTAAATTTTATTATTGCCTTTAAATTCTCTACACACAATGTGCTCCTCACTCCTTCCAGCCAGGTTAGACTGTGGTGATCCTTTGTAAACCAGTGCCACATGGAGTTTACCCTCTACCTCTGAGATATTTGCCAAGATAATTCTTCCGCCTTGTTCCCAATACACAGTTGAGTTCAGGACAATGGTGTTTTGCTTCTGGATTATTATAATTGCCTCTACTCACCAGACTTTCTTTCTTCCAAGTCTACTCTTAAGTACCAAATTTTTTAAAAAACCATTATGCTACTTTTCCACTTCAAAACTCCCATTGGTTTTCTGTTGACTACACGACTATGTATAATTTCTTTGCATGACTTACAAGGCTCCTCTTTTATAATCCAACCCAAACTATCTCTTTAGGGTCAACCTCTACTGCCTCTGCTGCCTCTGCTCTAATTAGTCCAGCCACCCTTTTCCCCCTCCCCCATCCAAATATGCCATTATCTTGCCCACCCTGAGTTTGCACACACTTTCATAGAGATTTATGGTGTCTTTCTCCCCTCCAACACCTATGAATACTTTCCTTAGTCTCTGACTCACTTGCACATCCTCTGTGCTCACATGGCACTTTGCACACACCTCATTAGAGCACCTGGGACATACTATTACAATTTTTAATTTGTACTCCTGACTCTCTGAAATCACTGTGAACCACCTGAGAACAGGGATAATGTCTTATTTGTTTTTGTATCCTCATCACCTATCACAGAGATTAGCATATAGCAAGTAGATACTGAAAGTATGTTGAAAAAATAGATTTGAATCTGTAAAAAGTGAGCCAAGTGAGGACAAATCATGCATAAACTTTGGATCACAATTTGGTAAATTTCACAAATGGAGGTCTCCAATTATGAATGAATCTTTTAAATATAATGTTGAGGGAAAAAGCCAGCTGCAGAACAGAAACAATACAATATTTACATTGCATTCAAAAACATGCAAAATAATACTAGGCAACTCATTGTGTGCAGATACACACATATAAAAAAGTATAAAGAAATGAATGGGAATCTGAAAAATCAGGCCAATTGAAGGCAGAAGAGGGGAATGGGATTGAAGAAGGGTATATGGACTTTAATTATATGGGCAATATTTTATTTCTTAAGTTACATGGAGGGGACAAAATGCTTACAAAAAGAAGACAAGAGAGAAATAAAGGAAGAGAAGAGAAAAGGAAAACAAAAGACCCCACTTAGGTTGGCTGGATATTGGATTTCCATGTCTAGACCTGGTGAGGTCTCTAAAATACCAAGTCTAGGAAGTGACTAATGTGGTCTTGACAATAGATTCAGATGTTGTGTATGATTTCCCTAACTTCCTTGTTATTCATTTTATGTATTATTATCATTACACACAGCTAAAAAAAACAAGCATGAGAACATTCCTTTCTTAATTTGTTCTTCCTTTGTTTTTCATTTTAACAGCCAGCAGCTACCACATCCCCTGTGGAAGCCTTTCGCATGTCTGTATCTGTTTCAATGAAAGTGTGTATCAGGCTACCTGTGCAACCTGGGGGATGTCTGGGGTACTTATTCATTCTAGTTGGAACGTACTAATTTTAGGCAAAGGTAAAATAGTGTACAATACTCCTATTGTCTGATGCCTAAGAAACTAAAATGTTAAAATCCAAGCAAGAGGGTTTATGGGCTAGATTTCTGTCCTAAGAGGGGAGTTGGGGTTCAAACACAGAAAGCCCTGTCTCCTCAGGGACCAAGACAGGTGTAATGGGAGCCCCAACCATCCCTGGTTACATTGGCAGAACATGGCATAGTGGCCCACAAACTCTGAATAAAGGTTGCCCTCTCCAGCTGGTCTGCAGGGGAACAGGGAAATATGCAATGATTCAAACCAAATGAAGCTGAATTTTGGAGTTTAAGATTTAGTTCTTATAGTTTGCTAATTATTTTTGGCGTAGTCTTTTCTCCATTATTCCCTTACATAAAATTAAAATAATTTGTGAATTGAAACAGCTGGTTGCAGCAGGCGCTTTTGGAAAGGGTTTCCCCACCAGAAAGGAAATGGAAAAAGTCATGGATTTCGAAAGAGGAGTTGTCATTGACATAGTCAATCAGTTAGTCAGTGAGTGGCCCAGCAGGAAAGAATTCACTTCAGACGGTTCAAGTGAAGAGAATGAAGAAAAAGAACAAATGGATAGTTTGCAGAATTGTGGGCAGGTTAAAGCAGCAAGGAATGGAGAGGCGAAGGGGACAAAGTCCTATCACCCCTGGGGCCCAGGGAGAAAGAAAGCTTGTTACACTAGCCCAGGGAGAGGACAGAGGTGTGGAGAAGAGACTGCCACGGGAGCTGCAGTCTTGGGGATGTTACAGGTTTGCCCAAGAGGCAAAGCTGAGGCAGAGAGGCAACTGGGCAGACTGCCCGCCTCTCTCTTCTCCTCCTCTCTGGCTCAGCAAGGGAGCCTGAATGCTGCAGTCTGCACAGGTCAGCCTCTTGAGGGACAGCAAGGAGGCAGGCAGGCAGGCAGAGTCCAATGCAGGGGGAATGGACCCGAGCAGGTGCCGAATAACCAGCACACCCTCATTCTCAGGGGTGTGGCAGGAGGGCGTACTGAAGTGACAGTAGGAAATAGCAGACCTGCCAGCTCCTTATCTGGGGACTATCATATGGTCTGGTAGACGTGTGAAATCACATCTGATTGACTTTCTTTCTCAAACAGTCCTAGGCTAAGCCCTCTTTCAAATAATCAAATTGCTTTTATCAAATCTTCGAAGGCTCATTAAAAAGTGTTCATTTACCATTAGGATGGTTTTAAACATTGAAACAGAAGCAATGTCAATTTTTGTTAGATTATTAAAGGTGATACCAGACATTCCTGTGGTTGTGTGGATTGAGCTAGAACGAGGCCTAAAGTTTAGGATTATTTACATCCTGCTTCTTTTTAATCACACTTCCCACTTCTTGCCACCGTCTTTGTTGGTGGAGAGCAGTGACCCTCCTTTGTGGTTTTCGCCTCCTTGGGGAGCCTTTTCTTCAGTCCTCCTCAGGCACAAGCCTCCGAAAACAGGCAAAATCATAACCATACCCATCACCTCCTCCAACATCCTGAACTGAACTTTACATTTCATATAAATTTCATCAACTCCTGGGTGATAACTATTCTTTGTTGAAGTAAAAAAGAATATTTTAGCTGTAATTATTCCAAACATTAATTTGGTGGTGACAACAGAATTTTAAGTGATTTCATTAGGGGCCATAGTCAGTAAAAAGCATGAATATATATGCCTCTTACGAGACATATTTTTGGAATAGCTTGTACGGGACTGAAAAGAGCTAACAAATTGAATTCTATCCATCTAGGGATTAAAATTGCAGGATCTAAAGATGGATTGCACTTCACATATTTGGACTCTTCTATCATAATTTGTAACATTTTTTTAAAGTTGTGTATTTCCCCTGTTCAGTTGACGGAGTACCCAAAGGTGGGATCCCTTTCAAATAATCATTTTTTTTAATTTTTTAAAATCTTTTTATTTATTTTTAAAGAGAGAGGAAGGGAGGGAGAAAGATAGGGAAAGAAACATCAATGTGTGGTTGCCTCTCACATGGTCCCCACTGGGGACCTGACTTGCAACCCAAGCATGTGCCCTGACTGGGAATTGAACTGGCAACCCTTTGGTTCGCAGCCCATGCTCAATCCACTGAGCTACACCAGCCAGGGCTCTCAAATAACCAATTTTGATAGGTTTCTGAATGTAATGTGGTAAATTCATTGTTAAGTCAAGGAAATCAAGAGCATTTCATAGGCAGGAGGAGAATTGCCTTTGAGATGTATTCTTTTCCTTATTCTTCTAACAATTTACAAATCCTCTCCTCTACCTCCCTGCCCCAGTAACACCTACCTTTAGGTAATTTTTTAAAAGAATTTACAGCCCAAATTGCCAGAATATAATGAAAATCTACTTTTTGGCATTTTAAGAAAACCACATGTGTGTGTTTATATTCAAGTCCCCATTTGTCAACTGTGCATCTGGTCATTCAATAAATGTTTGAACTAATGAATGAATCCACTTCTCCAAATATGCTTGAGTTCAGGATATACCTCCAGTTTCTAGACCTCACTGACTGATCTCCTATGTGCATTGATGGGATGCACTACAATCTATTCCTTACAGCACCCATCATTCCCTAGGGCTATATCCTTTGGAGACGACTGGAACAGGGGGAAACATGAGATCATGTTTGGATTCCAGCTCTACTACTGGGCGACCTTACCCAGGTAATTTAACTCTAGGTCTCAGTTCCCCTTTCTGAAAAAACAGTAGTGATCTATATTATCTCCTAGAGTGGTCATGAGGATCAACTAATGTTGTGCAATTACAGTCCAAAAGAAAGGCCTGGAAGGGCTTCAGTAGCTCTTAGTTTCTTCCCTTCCTTTTGGATGTGTCTGTGCCATGGTCATCTGTTTTAACTGGTAGCTCTTCAGTGAGCTGCAACTCTTTCTTTCTTTATGGCACACAGCTTCACGATGACCCCTGAGGTTACTGGCTTATTGCCTCTCTTTTTCTGAAGACTTAACTCCAAAAGAACAGAAACTAAATTCGTCTGATTTTGTCCTATATCCTCAGTGCCTTGCATAGCAGGTGCTTAGTGGATATGTATGGATGATTCTCAGTATCACAGAATCACAGGATTCCAGTGCTGGCCAGGATCTTAGTGGTTACCTAGTCTGACTACATTTCGAATTTGGGAAACCTGAGACTTAGAGAAGTAAGGAACTCACCAAAAGTCATTTACATACAGCAGATTAATGCCACCCTTAGTACTCCTTCCACTAAACCATACTTTTTGATGATGATGATAAAGAAGAAAATGATGTTGAGAATTATCAGGGTCATGCTGTAGCTCACATCCCTTCTGGGTTGCAAGCAGGCACACTGTCCATGTCTGCCTTTCCCAGGTGCATCTGGGATAAAAATCAACTCACTCATGGTTATCAGATTTATCAAAATCATTCGATTTATTCCATTAGTACCATCTCCCCCTTTTTTACAGATGAGTGCCACCATGATCATCAAAAGGTCTTAGTACCACTCATCAGACACAGAGATAAGGAAAGAGTAGTGGAATGGGGTGGAGAAGTGGAAATGGATTACCCTGGCTGGATCGCTCAGGTGGTTGGTCCATTGTCCTGTACATTGAAAGGTTGTGGGTTTGATTCCTAGTCAGGGTACATACCTAAGATACAGGTACATTCCTGGGTCTTGGTGTGTGCAGGAGGCAACCAATCAAGATTTTCCTCTCACATTGATGTTTCTCTCTATATCTCTCTCTCTTTCCCTTCCTCTCTCTAAAGTCAATAAACATATCTTTGGTTGAGGGTTAAAAAAAAAGAAGTGAGGGTGGATAAAGGGAGAGGAAACACTTTTAAACCTTATTCAAGTTTGCTCTGTGTGTGTGTCTTGGTCAAGGCAGGAAACATTGTTCCTCAGTAATTACTTGGTTTGGCATATGGCAATTATTCTTAATTTAAGTATAAAAATTTATACTGATATACTGATATTTCCATTTTTAACAGTGTCTATGTAGGGCAGATATAGTGGACAGCAAAGAAGTAATGCCAATTAGTCATAGGAGAAGGCAACCCTTATTAAAGCTGACTGTATGACATCCAGCTGTGTTCCTGACACCTCCTTTGTTCCGCTAAGGGATCTGACAATGAGTCTTGGAAAGGATGCCCCTTTGTGAAATATACACCAGCAAGTGTGCAGGTGTTTCCCCTTATGAATCAGAAGCAGATGTCTGGTTAGGCAGAAGGTATGACGGCTTGACTTATGTCTGGTCCCACCTAACAGGAAAACTAGGGCCCACAAATTCACTAATAAAATGCCATCACTCCACTTTTGACTGAGCCATGAAACCAACTGCTTCATCCTTCCACACTTAGGGAGGTTAGGTCCCTCAGAGTGTTGGTGACGGGCTCAAAACAGGATTGTGTGTTGACCCTGCACACTGCCAGGGATGTATTTTATGAGAAAATTTTGTAAGACAAATGACAATGAGACTCTACTCCAAGTGTCCTTCTGTGTAAAACATGAGCAGTAGAATTCATTAAACAAATATTTTACGTCTTTATTATGTGTTACATCTTCTGAGGCTTAAAAGTCTCAGAAGAATGAATTTTCAGACAAAGATCAACACATTTGAGTGGTGGTCTATTCAGAAACTCTGTCGATAGGGCCATTTTCAAATTGCTCATGAATAAATATATCAAACACTAACTGCTTGCAGAAAGCAAAGCAAATGAGTTACCATCCTGAACATTTAGGTCTTTAATTTGGGGAACCAACTCAAAAAAAAAGAAGCTTCTCCAACAACTAGTAAATCTATATCAACAAAATGTTAGCTAAAATATCATGAAGTGTTTGCAAGTTACTTCTATTTTTTTTAGAACATGAATGATATTCAGAATTGGCACAGAATTTCCATTCTTTGCTTGTTATTTGGAATTATTTCCTGCAATTTTTCTCCCTAACTTCCCTCCGCTAAGATTTCATGTTGTGATTCTGGTAAAACACTATTTAATTTACACCTTTATTGCATTCTATTTTACATTTATGAACATCATATATAATCTGCAAATTTCTTTTTAGTAAAAATTCTGGAGGATAGTTTCAGAATCACTTCACGATGTGGTGTTATCTGTTTGTAGCTTTAAAATCTCCCCACTTCCCGCAAATAACAGTGGGGTCCAGACAGTCGCTGTGTTACAGAGTGTTCACAAAAGGCAGCTCAAGTGCACACACTGAAGTAAGTGAAAATGACCGCAGAGGAGGTGGCAGCGCCTTGGGTACTACAGATCTGTTCTACGCACTGCCACTCTAATGACAACAAAATCATACACATTTATGAAAGGAAATGGATGGGGAAGGCTGAGAGTGTTTGATTTAAAGCAATTCTGTTATCTGTCATTTGAGGGGGGGAAAGTATGCTGATTTTAAAACAATACTCTCGTTACAGATGTTTCCAGACCCCTTCCCTGATCCAAGGAAACAAAATACCATTCAGCAACAAGCCCAGATTTAGAGATGGGGCTTGTTCCAATATAAACATTTCTTAGCTAGATCTTCTCCATGAAAGTGCACAGTCAATTTTTCCATATACAGTGGGAAAGACAACACTTTTAGCTTAAAAGGCATTCTCGCCTGGGGTGCAGAACTCCTGGACTGAATAGCTTAGGAATACCATAGTTCCCTATTGAAGCCAAGCTGAAAGCCAATTTGTTCATCAGAATTATATGACAAAATTACGTCCATATGTAGTATATGTGCTACCAACCGAATACCCAGCACTATTTTGGCTTTCAGTACTTGGTATAGTCACACATTCACTCTCTCTCTTTGTTTCATGTACCACTGTTTACCTGGGGCTTGGTTCAGGGTATGGCACAAATCAGGTATTTAACAAGTAACTGAAGAATGCATAACTTATTTTTTGGAGTACCTCTGATACTGAAGGCACTTGGCCAGGCAACTTGGGGAATGAGAAGATGAATTAAGGACATTGTGGGCCTCCAGGAGTTTACGGGGCATTGAAGGTGCATGTGTAATATGAAGTAGAAAGTGCTAAGAATTATCATATAAGAGAGGTGCAGAGAAATGCTGAGAGACTAAGAAGGAAGATAGGTTACTTTTAACATGGGGGTGGTGGGATGAAGAACGCTTCTCTGGAGGAAGTGGCATCTGAGCAGGATTTTCTGGAAGGAGGAAAGCTGAAGCTGATAGGCTGGAAAACATAAGGCATTTTTAATTGTTTAATTGCATTCTCCTCTTCTGGTAATTTCCTTCAATAAAGGCACCAGAAGGACTTACTTTTTTCCTACTTGCTGGCATCTTCTTTGGAAGGATTAGTTTAATATCAGTGATTACACTTGTTTAATGTCTTCAGCAACCTTCTGACTTGACAGTTTGCTCATGAAGAGATACCTCTCCTCTCTTTCTATCCTTTTGTAGATAATATTGAAGATAAGCCCTGATTCCTGAAAGAAGAGTTAGGTGTGCCTAGAAGCCACATTAGTTCTTTGTGGTCACCAGGATTTATAAGTGACTCTCCCATAACTTAAAATGTAGGAATTTGGAAATCAATAATAAGTTCCAAATTATAATTTATGCATAGGGAGAATGTCATTCAACTACAAAAAGAAAATATTTTTATTTTATCCTTTTTTATTCTGCTATTTAATTTATGTTGTCCAAAGTGAGATGAGCACAAGAACGGTAGTGGAAATACTTAGCTTTGTGGCTCTCTGAGTAGCTACAAAATTGAGTTAATTGACTTAGCACCTACCAAGAATTAAAGCAAGAACCTGGTGCTTGGGTTTTTCAATAGTCTATTGTCGACAGCCCAGTTCTTGAACAACTGATATACAGCAAAAACTCTCTGTATTTAAAGCTTCAACTACTATTACATTTTTCCTTTTTCTGAAATTTGTAAAAATTTTTAAAAACTTTATTTATTTATTAGAGAGAGGGGAAGGGAGAGGGAGAGAGTGGGAGAGTAACACCGATGTGAGAAAGAAACGTTGACTGGTTGCCTTTCGACGGCACTCTGACCAGGGACAGAACCTACATCCCAGGCTTGTGCCCTGACTGGGAGTCAAACCAGAGACCTTTCGGTTTGAAGGACAATGCTCAGTCAACTGAGCCACATCAGCCAGGACAAAATTTGTAAATTTCTTAGATGATTTGAACTAACCTCATAGGTAATTCATACTGACTAGACTTTGAGGAGAAAGCCCATTTTCTAGATTAACATGAGTTCATGTTAGCAGATTAAAAGGAAAGAGAGTGTAATCAAAGAAAAATCAAAACAGGTTAAATAATCTGAGATGAAGATATAATATCATAAAACTTAAAAAAAAATCCAACACTTGTTAGTTTTCAAAATAACCAAACGGAAGAGCAGACAAAAAAATGTTCTACAGAATAAAGCCAACAGAATGCTTATTTCCACTGAACATTTTGATATATTGCAGGTCTAAAAACACAGGTCACAGGAAAAATGTGCTTCATCTGCCAAAATAATCACGAATACTCTTTGAGAGTAGAAAGAGCCCAGCCCTTTAATAAAACCCAGAGATTTTAAGCACCTTTACAAAGAGTATTCTCCTTGCCTCATGAGATTATTACTCTGATCTTATGAAGACATTTATATCACCTTGTATACAGTATTACTCTCACCATACCAAGGATCCTCCTCACATCAGAGACTAGGGGAGAGGACCAGGGATGGCAGTGCCTGCACTTCAAAAACGAATCATTGAGTGGGTAGCCGGTTAGAGCTGCCCAGCCTTCCAAAATCCTTATCTTGCTCACCCTATGGGGGCTTCCCTAACCCCCTGAAATCCTTGGGTTTTTTTACCCTTTATTAGACTCAGGACTCGTCTAAGTAGATGTTATTCATGGGACAGTCACTGGATTTTACGAACCATGTGGGTAGGTTTGCTGGGAATTGGAAGATTTTCTTTGAGAAAGAGGCATTAATGTATTTCCTTGTTATTAGAAGAGTTGGTGGACTTGGCTTTGAAATCAGCAGTGAAAAGGCTCTACAAATAAAATGGAGAAGCTGAAACTCAGAATGGTTATAAGGCCGGTTGGGAAGGTTTCAGTGGGCTGTGACTGCCAGGGTAGACCACTCTGGCGCTATCACATATTTCATATTCTTCATTAATTCTCATGTTTCAATTTCTTTGGTACATGATTGCAGAGTTTCTGAGGTCATATGGAAACCTAAAAGATGGTGTGTAGCAGGAATAACCGACATTATGTATTAGGGAATGTTTGAAATTAGTTCTTCCTATTGTGTTAAAACAAAAACATCGTTCATTTTTGAAGTGGTTATTTTTTTTTCTTTCTTCCTTTTAAGATCCAGTACATGTTGTTTATTTTTACATGACCAAGAGAAAACTCTAGCCGGAAATTCTAAAATCTTATTGCACTTGAAAGCTTTCTAAGTACATATGCTGAAAGCATAGTTTCAGGGGTCAATAACCATATGAGGCCAAAGCAAAAATCCCTGAAATAAAAGAAAAGGCATGAATAATGTGGTTATAAATTAAATTCAAAAGTGGGATAAACATAATGACCCAAAGGCCAAGAGAACTTCTAATATGTTAGTAGTTAATTTACTTAGGACTCAGGCACAGATGGTGCCATATGACGTAACAAGAAGGTAAACATGGATATACTGTTGTCTCATCCAGCCTGTTCAGTGTCCCAACACACACATCACCGGGTGGTCCTCTCCCCTATTGTTTGTTCTGCAAGCCTGCTGTGATGCACAAAGGCAAGAGGACCGACCGAAGTGCCAGGAAACTTGGTTCTGTTTCCGGTCTAAAACCTTGAGGAAGTGACTACACCCCTGGCTCTGGTCTTCTCCTCTTTCAGTGACATCAGTGGAGTGATGATTTCTAGGCTCTTCCCACACTAACACTCTAGAGCTCTACAAAATTTCTGCTGCCTCAATAAGGTTACACGCTGTGAGAGTTCGGGCACATGACTTAACAGCTCCACGGCTTCATGAATTAGATTAATAATCACCTGGTTTGTAAGACGGTCGTGAGGAATGAAGCTGGAAGTCTGTAGAAATATGCCTTATAATCCATGGGAGCCTTATAAGTACTAACATTATTTTTCAACTGAGTTAGTAGTTAATGCAAATTCCAATACTTGACAGTTGTGAATAACATTTGTCCAATATCAATGGCTTTTTAAATGCTAAATACTTCAAGCTGTGGGTTGAGACAGAAAGAAAGCTTTCCTAATCCACCAAAAGATCAGTTCTCTCCTGGTGTTCTGCATACATGTCATAAAGCAAAATAGAACAAGCTGCAGCTTGCCTTCACGACACTGTGAAATGCTCAAGGTGTTACTTTTTCACTCAAATGAAAAAGAAAAGATAAAATACTGTTTTAATATTTATTGTCTCCCTTTTAATAGACATAGCATTTATAGGGAAGCATTTGGATTTTTGGAGATAAAGGACCACAGATAGGTATAACACTGTGTTGATGGAGAGGAAAGAGACTAGAAACAACCTTTTTTTAGTTCAGGGTGCAGGTAAGAAACTGTGGTTTAGGTCTTAGGATAAGATGCTGTTCGTGGTAATGAACTAATTGGTTTAGAAAAACAAGAGCTAAGCGAACATCCGACCACTCCCTATGAGGATCAAAAGATACCAGTTGTCTGGTCTACTCACTACCACCCTATCCTTTTTCTAAAATTCCTTTGTTGTTTTGCTCAGCCCTCCCAGGTAATAACTAAGACAAAAAATAGAAACTCTTAATTTCCTAAGAAAGGGCCAAAAATATCCTCAGACAGGAACAGGAAGCATAAAAATACCTCTCCGGAGAGCAACAATTGTTTGGAGATTGCTAGCTCCTGTTTGCAGCCACAACAGAGGAGCTCAGAGCTTCAGCAGCTCTGAGTTATCAGCATCAAATCCTGGCCGGAGGCAGTCCATGTACTATGAGAAATGGCCTTGGGGGCACCAATTTGCACTAGATTTTGAGTAACATTTTGGAGAACTGTCACGATTTAGAATATCAGCTTGAGATCTCCCAGCATAATGGTTCTCGAACATTTTAGAACACAGAAATTTTCCTCTCCACCACCCCACCCCAGTGAAACTGTATATGGAACTCATCTATAAAGCAAATTTTAAAAGATCCTCTGATTGAAGGAAGCAGAACCCCAACTTCCCAGTGCTCAGCCTTCCCACTCAAAGTTATACCTGTCATTTCCATGAAATCTTAGCTTGAAAGCCAGTGATTTAGTAGGGCTTACGTTAAAATTTCTCTGAAGAGACTTTTTCCCCATGATGTAATATATTTCTACAAACACCTGGACTTCTCCATCTTTGCTCTCCAAATACGTGGCAAGTCGTTTGGATAGAATCTCTGCAATGACTCCAGGATCTGCTTCTTCCTTTCCGGAGCACTGCACAGGTTACCCCGATGCCACGCTCTCTGCTGCCTGCATCCCAGTCCCTCCAACAGCCTGTTCCCAGATCAATGTTGATGAAATGGATTTCTCATGAGTTTCTACTCTGCTCTGAAATCTTCCATGGCTCCCTGCTGTTCAGTCCCACTGAGACTATATGCCTCTTGAGAAGAAATCCTGTGTCTTCTGTCTTCACTAACCCAGTCGGCTCAGCTTAAATTTTCCTCATTCTAAAGATTCAACTAAAATGCCACCTCTCCCATGAGTCTCCTGTGAACTTCCCACCAGGAGTGGACCTTCCTTCTATATCCTCTAAACGTTTTCTGGTAGCACACCAATTCAGTTGGATCACACTACCAGTGCACCTGTGTTATCTCTTTGATCATGTTTATTCACCTTTGTAGAATACATGGCACTTGCTTTAAAAAAGGTAAGGGGTAACTTTTTTAAAATAAGAGAATATATTAGTGCTGATTAATCAAGTCACCTCAGGAATATGAAGTGACAATATAGGGCCCAACACACTATTTTTCATATTTTAAAATACCTAATGACAATTCATTGTGACATACCCTTTGAAAATGTACAACTAAGATGAAATGCTAAATTTTGTTTGCTTTTGCTTTTTGTTTGAAGTTAATACAGAATGAAAACACTGATTATCTTATTTTATCTCTTTTGCAGTTATAAATTACTTTGCCTCATTAAAAAATGAGTTATTGATTAGCATAATTTACTTTGTAGGCATGGGCTCAATTATGCACCTCCTCTCACCCCCGTTTCCTGTGTTGAAGGTCTAATGCCCAATATACGAGATAGGGCCTATAAAGAAAGAATAAAAGTTAAGTGGTCATAAGGGTAAGACCTTATTCTGATAGAACTAGTATCTTCATAACAGAGGAAGAGGCACCAGAGATGTCTTTCCCTCTCTGCACACGCACAGAAGGTCCTGAAAGGCCTTGGACAGAAGACAGCTATCTACGCGTCAGGAGGACAGCAATCGCCAGAAACCTGACCTGAGAGCTCCTTGGTCTTGGATTTCTAGCCTCCAGAATGGTTAGAATACAAACCTGTTGTTTAAGCCTCCTAGTCTGTGGTATTTTATTATGGCAGCCCTAGCAAACTAATACATTAGGCAAAATATTTTAAAACATAAGGCTAGAGGACTAGAATAGTAGAGATTCTTGGGCATGAGAATTTGGGAGAACCCCCACTGTAATACATTCCCCCTCCCAAGTTAACAATGGCCTTCACCGCTCCCACAGCTGGTCTCCTAGTCCAGGAGGGCAGAGACTGGCTGGGTCTGAGCCACAGAGACTCGCGGGTGCCTTGGGTGGTGCCTCTGGCACTCAGCTCTTAGTCATCGTGCAACCAGCCAATAACTCACTTATTTCAGACATATCGTTTCATATAAGTGCTTAGAAATTTCTAAGAGAGGATTAACAGCCTGTGATTCTTTTAAATCCTTTCCGTTGCTAAACTTTCTTTTTTTTAAAAAAATATTGTCATTTGTAGAAAAAAAAACTTTAAAAATAAACTGTTTCTAAACTTTCACTCACTTTTTCTATGATTGACATACTCTGTCTAATCATTTCCTCTGAGGTGCTGCTTTTACTCCCTTTCAAGTTCTTTTAAGTAGTAGGTCCCTAAAGTAAACTCAGGATTCCACTGAAATGACTAATGCTTAGCACTGATTTAAATGTTCTTCATAGACTCCCGAACTATGGAGACCACTGGCATTCCTGGTGAGGAGTCTTGTTAGCTGGGAGTCTAAGACACCCTGAGATTTAAAAACACAGCTGTTAGAGAGTCTTTACAGGACAAAGCTTAAGATCCTGAAGCCAGATTTCCTGAACTGTGACCTTGGATAAGTTGCTCAACTTACACATAACTCAGTTTTCTCATCTGTAAAATGGTGCTAATAGTAGTGTCTTCCTTATTATGTTATGAGAAATAAATGAACTAATAATACTCAAAGTGCTTAGAACAGTGCCTTGGACACAGCAAGTGCTAATCAAGGATTTAGGAATTAAAGCTCAAAGGATCTTTGAAATCAGCCAGTTAGCGATTCTGAATAGGTTCAGGGATAGTTGCTGTTCTTTAAGGCTGTTATAAAATACCCAGGGGCTCTCTCGGGCTGAGGCTGTGTCAAAGGGACCTGGAGTCTGCCAGGAGAACGCCAGGCCTCCTCCAATGCCTGGGCAGGCCCAGATCCTGACTTCAGAGCACTGTCCTGCAGACCTCAATTCCTCTAGAAAAGGACCAGCTTGAGGACTAGCCTGGGCAATTTCCATTGTGGGAAACTAGCTGTTCCTTATCTTCTAACATTATCCTTCTAGTCTAGGACCACAGACCATACTCCTCACTCCCTGAAGACACATTAACCTGAATCAGGAAGCCTGCTCCCTTGTTAACAAGAAAAACATTACAATCCCACTATTTCCTGAAGAGTCTGAGCAACACCCAATTTTCAAGCAGATTCCACAAATAAACTCTCCCCCTGCCTCCCCTCCTCTCTCCTCAAGGACACACGGTGTCCAGAGGTTGTGTTTTAGTCTAGTGGTGCTGGGAAGTAGGTAGGAGTAGGAAATCTTCCCTATTGTTTCATGTTATTCTTAAAGCTGCTTCTGAGTACCTACTGTGTGTAGGCCAGTACGTGATACAACCTTTGCAGATTCTTCAGATATATTGAAGCAACAGTTTGCTTTGAAGCATTTTTTTTTTTTTTAATTCTAAAGTGTAACTTTTCAGGCCAGAGGCTAGTACTTAGTAGCTGGATGGGCCTGTGAGTCCCTCACTAGCCTCACACAGCCTTGATTTGGTTTTATATTTTAGGTCTTCCTATAATTACAGTATATCAAAACAGCTTCCCTTTTCTGTATTCTTAATTTCCTATAAATCCATTAAAATTCAAACCCAGCTGCATTTTAGAGGCTCACGCTTCTCATACTTCATTGTGTATATGAAAGACCTGGGGATCTGGTGAAAATGCAGGTTCTGATTTGGGAGTGGCAGCTGAGAGGCTGCGTCTCTAACACGTGCCCTGTGCTGCTGATGCCGCCATCCTGGGCCACACTTTGAGCCACTACACTTTAGACTCCTCTTCCCCACAGCCAGTAGCAATCAGAGCATTCACACAGCAGAGCAGGTTCCCTCATTTTGTGACCATTTTGACATCCAGAAAGGTTCCTGAAAATATTTGCTTCCAAATGTTGCTTTCTGTCCAGTCTAGAGCATGAAGGCTCAGCGGACAGCCGTACTGTGAATGCTGTAATGCCACAATTTTAGTGGATGTGTATCATGATCCAATAGTCTGTCACCAGCCTTCTCTTCCTTCTGCACTGCATGAAAACACATTCTCCTCTCTTGACCTTCTGACATATGCCACTTAACTGCTACGAGACGCAGGACAAGAGCCTCCTCTCAGTAGTTCTCCACGTCCCTTACCTCTTCCATTGCCATCCTTCCTGTTTCTCTGCATGGAGCTTCGTGTTCAGTCATCCTGAATGGTCAGCATAGGGCAGGTGACAGCATCTAAGAACCCTGGTGTGGTAGACTATTGACACTCATTGGACACCCTTAGGCGTCTGTAGCTAATGCCATCTGGGATGCCTCTCGGTGTGTCACCTTGGAAAGGCTCATGTCTATGGCAGGGCCATTGCTCTGACCCACAAGCCATCCTCAGCCCTGTACCTGGGGTTGTGAAGAAGCAAAAAACCCGATTCCATTACAGCAGCCACACCCCATGGCCCTTCCAGATCAGCTGGTGTTTCCCTCAGGCTCTGGACTCCCAGATCTCCAGGTTCTAACTAGAATAGCAGCTGTGACTCTGAGTGATTCTGCTCCTTAAGCCAGCTTTTCCTTAATTAGTATACATTTTGATTTATTTATTAAATTATAGAATTTTGTTGGTAGTAGTAACCTTTGTTTTCCTTTGTTGTTTTTAATCTGTAGAATTTGAGGCCCTGAGAGGTGAAGGGACCTGCCAAGGTTCCCTTCACTAATCAAGGTGATCTGGTTGGTAGTGGCATGGCTGAGAGTCAGACTAGTCAGTTCCAGACTCACAGTACAGTGCTTGCCCTGTTTCACTCCATTCTGTGAGACTCTCCTACCAATGAATCAACTTAGGGACAAGTAGAAACAATAAAGAGGAAAGTGAATAATGGTACATTAGATGTAAACAATTTTTCTCCTTTAAAAAATACATATTTTCCCTTAATTATCTCCAGTTCTACAGCTAAGTATGATTAAGTTCATTGAAACAATTTGGAAGAACGTAAGGCTGGAAGTTCCTGGCACTGCTGCTAATGAGCTTTGAGTCCTTGAGTGAAGAACCCCAACTCCCTCCTGAGACTCAGTTTCTTTGGAATGAGGGGATGGGATCTCTAAACTGCAGGGTACAATAGAATTATATACCCAATAATAACTACCCACTGGCTCTGCATTGAAACAGGCCCCCTTTATGCTGAATTCTGTGAGGCAGCAGAGGCTTCAGGGCTTGTCTCTTATGAATGTAACTTCAGGGTTTCTACTGGCATTGACCTTGACAGAGCAATTCCACGGGAACAAAACAGAAGGAGGCAGTTCATCGTGCACCACAGAGAAACACCAGTCTGTCTCCAGGCATTCAGACTCTTCGATCTTCAAATAACGGGCATTTTGCCCCTCACCTATGGTCTGAGGATTGACAGAATCACAGGTGACAGAACTTCTCTGATGCTTCTAGGACTCATGTCGTATCAGCAGGAAGGAAGGTTACACTTAGGGCGCTTTTAGCTTGTCAAGTTATATCATTGTTGGCCTAGGGGAATCACGCACATGTGGCCGTGAGGCTTGGAAGGCAGTGTGGAATAACTGCTTTGGAAGAAGGGGCCAACCACAGTTTTAAGTCTAAGATGCTGGATATGTGCTCTGGCTCTTGTTGTGATTCTAGATGGTTCTGCAGCCCTAGCATGCCAGCATATGAGACTCACTAGACATTTCTGTTGCCTTCAGTTGCTGTTTGTATTGTGCATTTTGCCGGGGGGGCGGGGTGTGGATATGTGGCTTTACAGAGCTGCTTCATTCATATGCCAAGCTGCAGTTCACTTTGTAAATAGGCAGCAGTACTGCATGTAACAGTCACCTTTGAAGTGAGTTTTAGTAAGAACGCCTTTGATCTTCGGGCTCTCTGATTTCCGTTAAAGTAATCATGCCACTCCATCTATTGGAGGGCATAATTTCCAAATAAATATTAATACACAAAATCTGCACTATGCTCAGGGGTCTTTTTAACTGTGGTATACAGCATGGATTACTGGTCTAGGCTGCAAGAGTCTTGGGCCAGGGCAGCTGTTATTCTTACGGGATTTCTCCAACCATCGGTTCTCATGCGGTCACAAATGGAGATCTTTGACTGCACTTAGGTAAACACTGGCTCGCTAGCTTCCACCCAAATATGTTACACAAACTAAGAAAGTCCTGGAAGTGAAAAAAGGGTCATATTGCATATTACTCAAAGTACATCTAACCACCCACCCCTCTCTCCTTTTGTTTTTTAAACAGAATTTGTTTATTTATGTACTTTTTTCTTTATACAGAGGATCTGGCTTTGTATATGAACATTTTCCCACTACCATTCAGGTTTGAAATGCCATTTTCCCCAAGTTTCTCATGATAAAAAGACTCCAATGCAGAGCCGAACTGCTGGCAGCTGAATTTCATTAAGACTTTGATGGGAAACTTAAGTTGGAATTACAAACATCTGTGGTTAAACTTCCCTTTAGTAAACCATTTCCCAGAATTTAACCTTACCACACTAGGAGCAAAAAGAGAAACCCTTGAAAAAAATGCTGCTCTTCTTTGGCAAATGCTGGAGTAGATATACAACTGTTCTTCTCTGTGGTCATGTATCGTGATGAACTTGCAGATTTACTTGTTTTAGAAAACAAGTAAGTAGTTGTTTGCAAATGCTAAGTTTTGGAACTCAAAGCATGTATTGGCAATCTGATTTTAATGGTTTCTTATTGATCAAATGTCTCAAAATTACGTCTGGCTATCACTATATTTACATAGTTACTTTGAGCAAGAAAAACCCTGAAGGAGAGGAAGTGTTTTTGGCATTATATACTCCAAATAAACTGGGACAAGTCAGATTCAAGAACTTAACTGTGAAAGAAAAAAGAAGTTATAGTCCTTGTCATATCAAAGATAGTTTTTGTTCGTTAATTTTTATTTTTGTTTGTTTTTTGATTTTTGAGGATTTAGAAAAACTCATTTCTCTTAACTGCTCAGATCACCCTATTACCGCGGAAGGCTATGTTTGAAGAACCATTAGGGATACAATGAGTATAAAAACTAAACTACAGTCTCTTTTTTCTGCAATGCTGGATAATCCACAAATTTCTAAGCAAAAAAAAAAAAGGGAAGGAATCAATTTACAGAATAAATAAAAATAGACTGATACTACAAATCTTAACTTGCAGAGCAATGAAAACAAAGTGGGAGAAAGAGCTAGGTGAGGTGAGAACAGAAGCGAAAAGAACTAGGGGCAGACTTGGAGTTAGGCAGCTTATATACATATTATTTCACTTAAATTTCACAACAATCTTGCAAGGCAAATACATTCCTGTTCATTTTGCAATCAAACAAACGGAGCCTCTGACAGATGAACAAATTTGCCCAAAGTCAAACAGCTAGAAAGTAGTGGAGCTGGGTTCATAGCACATTCGCCTGGCTAGATGCCCACACTGTGCCTTTGATGAAAGGTGAGTTTCAAACGTTTTAATTCAAGACTGCAAATAAACAAGCCTCAGGCTGAATTGGGCCATCAGATGTACTTCCCACAGAGCAGTTTTTAAAGACTGAGTCAACAATTTCCTTTAAGAATCTAAATTCTGTCTTCTCTTGAAAAAAACGGAAGAGCTGGCAACATGGAGAGGTCGCTGCCCCTCTGGAAGAGGCGCCCCTTCCTCTCCTGTTGTTTTGGCTCCATCACTCATGGGATGTGTTTTGTTTGGCCTCTCTGAAAATCTGAGTTTTCTAATGTTCTCTGTGCCATATGATCAACAATTCCACTTCTGGGTGTATACCCAAAAGGACTTACACTGTGACTCAAACTTACACACATGCACTAATGTTCAGAGCAGCACTATTCGCAGTAGCCAAAAGGTAGAAACAACCCAAATGTCCATTGGCGGGTACAGAGATAAACAAAATAGGATTTATACTGACAATTAAATATTATTCAGTCTTACAAAGAAGTGTTTGGATACACGCTAAAACACAGATGGGCCTTGAAGGCAATACCAGGTGAAATGAAGCAAACAAAGGACAAATATTGGCACAAAAGGACAAATATTGTAGATTCCACTTATATGAGGTCCCTAGAGTAGTCAGATTCATAGAGATAGAAAGTGGAATAGTGGTTGCGAGGGCCTGGGGGAAAGAGTTTAAAAAAAGTTATTGTTTAATGGGGACCAAGTTTCAGTTTGGAAGGATGAAAAACATTTTGAAGAGGGATGGCAGTGGTGGTTGCATAACCATGTGAATGTACCTAATGTCACTGAAAATGGTTAAAATGGTAAATTTTATGTTATATGTACTTATGACAACTAAAGAAACCCTTTTGTGTGTGTGGAAAATCAGAGGACCCTGGAAATAGCAAAAGCTATTCTTCATTTTCTAGGAATTTTATAATAAATTCTGTAAGATAGTCCGTGTATATATTTCTGTAGGTGTTTTTGTTTTGAATTCTGAGCTTCTAATGTAGACTGCAGTATCATGCTGGGAAACATACTAGAACATGCTTATAAAAGGAAAACAGGATATAAGAAAATTCTATAGTTAAAAAAAAAAGAAGAAAGAAATCTATCAAGGAGACCCAGCGATAGGCTGGGAAAAGAGAATGGAATTCGGAAACCCCATAGCAATAACGCCTGTGTTAAAATAAGTCTCTTTCAGACTAGACCAGTAATCCATGCTGTAGACCATCTCTGTCAATTTGCTCATCTGTGAAATGGGTATAATTTTCACTGTGAGCATTAAGTAAGATAATGCATGTAGGTCCATGGGATATAGTAGAAGTCTGTAAGTGTTAATTGTTTCTTTTTCTATTTGAGTAGTAGGTTAACAAGTAGTTAATAGGGCAGAAAGGGAAGTTATCTCAATTATTTGGTCATCCTAAGATTTTATGCTATTTAAATGCTACTCACCCAGCAAGCACAACATAAATGTTCTTTGAATGGCATTTTATATATCTTCATATTAAGAAATTCCTAAAACTTTGACTGAAATTATGCCTGTAGAGAGTTCCATACCTAACTACCTTTCCCCAGATACTCCTACACAGTCACAATGACTTTCATAAACTCTTTTGTAGCTGTGTTACTCACCAGGTAGGGCTCCAGGAGAAATGTTCTGTGCCTCAGTTTCCATGTTTGCAAAATGAAAAAATAACTGTATCAGTCCCATAGAGTTGTCAAGAGGGTTAAAGGAAATAACTCATGGGAAGTGCTTAGACCAGTGTCTGGTACATGGTAAATACTCAATGAGTGTTAGCTATAAGCCACATATTATTATTACCACTGCCACGACAATATTCTGAGCCTTCTAAAATAATGTTTCCAGGAAGCTTCATTGGTTGTCTGGTGAGTAGGTGATTGTGCCCTACTGGTGTGGCTCGGGAGTAATATGTTTCCACGTTACCTTCGTGGCACTTAGGTTGTAGCCTCTCTTACAGAACACTGACTCATCTGCTTTATATAGTGGCTATGTATATATTTTTCTTTCTTAGAATGTTTACTCCTTGAGGGCAGGGATGTGACTATGCCTGCTTTCTGTCCCTCCTGGCACCTACTTTATTGCTCTGCATGTGGTAAGGGTCAAAACCTGCTCGTTGGATGAGTATTAAGTGAATGAAGTAATGATTGCATGCAGAGGTTCAAATTACCTAATTGCTCTGTTGAACAGCAGTATAAAATGATGGCCCAGGCCAGTGACTGGAGGTCTTAGTATAACTCTACATGGCCCTTTTCAAAGTAAGGGGCCAGGATACAGAAAAGGAAAGGAGAGTGTGAAAGAGATCTAAACTGGGCTTTCAATAAACATTCTGCAAACTTTTAGTGGCTGGGCATGTTTGTGCTGGAGCATTGGACCCACATATCAACTACAGAAAGAGTCCAGAAGAAAAGTCCCTCTGAACTAGTCTAGTTCATAGTCTTCATTTTTATTTAGTTGGTAAGATTGTCCAGTGTGGATTACATTGGCACATTTGGCTCACAGGGCAATAGATTTTTCTTGGACGGAAGCCAACAACAACAGCAACACCCATCAGATTACCAAGAGATAAATTCCAGTTTTCTCATCTTGGGGAAGTTTGCTCGTATTGTCAATTACATCCCTTATTTTCTCAATTATCTACCAAAGGCAGTAACAGCACCTCGGCCCTCTACCGCCTGCCTCTCCCATCTTGCCTTTCCAGCAGAGTCCCCACACTCTCCTTCTGAGTCTCTGTGGCTTCTTTGCAGCCAAGCAGTGTGGATCTCCAGCCTAGTGTTCTTGACCTTCTTTCTAAGTCCTGGTCCGTTTTGATAGACAGAATGTCATTCCTTCCAAGAACACTCTGACAGCCTCTCATGGGGACTGTTTCCATCTCCAACCCTCTAGTTCTTTCGCACATCCATATGGTCAAGAAGACTTATGTCTAGTTTTACTTGCTATAGTGATTATGATACAATAAAGACTTTATTTTCTTAAATGTGAAATATCAGAATACTGAATATACTTTTGAAACTGCCTCATTTCTCCTTTGCCCACCTCTGCCTCCTAAGAATGACTATTCTCACCATAAACTCAGCAAATAATGGACTCAACGAACTGCTTGTAAAAAATCAGAAGGTGAGAACATCCCAGGGAGCATAGAGTTACCCATGGATGCTCTTCTTTTTAAATTCTTTGCATAGCAGCAGGGTGGTGGGGGAGCTGGGACTTGTTTTGGAAAGAAAGGAGGGGACTTTCTCCTTGCACAGACAGCGCTCTTCAACCTTCCATTCAATGCGTATTTCCTGTGTTTGTTCCCCTAACGGTCACTGTGCACCACAGTGTGCTGAAGTCCATGTCACAGGCTGAGGCCCCAGGGGTGGAGAGGACACAAGTCCTGCTATCCAGGAGCTTGGGGGATTTAAGAAGGCCTTCACCAAGTGCCTCCCAATGCTGCCTGCTTGTTTTAGTACTCTTCCTTCTCTTTGAAGGGGAATTGAGGAATAACCATTCATGTAAACCTAATTCAAATAAAATGAATGTCTTTTTAGAATGTCCTTCCATTCACGTCTCCAGCCTCTCACAGATAATGTATTGTACGTGTCTGTGTTCTTCTCCTCTGTAGATGTAAATACAGTCTCCTGAACCGACTCAGTAGGATGCTTGTACCATGTTGTTAAACCTCCAGAATACATTTGGTTTAAGGTCCCCACACTGGCCATAAAGAGCATGGGAAACCCGACGGTGGGGCTTTGGGATCCTGTGGGACTGCAGGCTAACTGGAGGCATCGTGTGAAACTATGCAGTGGGAACAAAATTACCCAATCCAACCCATTCTACATCATATACTTTGACCTTCCTGGAATGATTAATAGTATCTTTCTGTTTCCCTAAATGAAAGGCCTCAATGGTTCTCTGACCCTATAAGACTCTGACAGTATTACAAATTTAACTCACTATAGGGCATTCTCCCTGGCTGGAAGGACATAGGCTGAGATGAGCAATATTAAGTACAACAGCACGGAAAGAATTAAGTTCTGAGAAATATTCCCAAATAAGTGTTTCTTTTTATCCACTCATCTGTGTATTTTATAATAATAATGATACTTAGGATTTATAAAGCATTTATACTATGTCAGGCACTGTGTTAAGCACTCTATATTTTAGCTAATTTCATCACAAAAACTGTATGAAATGTGGAGTAGACATCAATAACTCCTCAGCTTTTTTAATCTGTAACTTGTGCATCTATAATTTGCCTGACATAAGGAGCAGATAAGTTGAAATTTGAACTTGAGATCATTAGACTGCAAAATCTACAAGTATATTCTCTGGTGTGCCATCTTCCTATCATTTCACTGAACATACAAATACATAAGAAATTGCTCAGGATCTTAATAAATTCAACATTCCCTAATAATTATTTTGCTATGTTTTATGGGAAGAAAGTTACAAAAAGTTATGCATGCCTGTCTCTTTAGAATTAGCAGACAACAATACAGGATGCTCAGATAAATTTGAATTTCAGACATGCCACGAATAATTTTTAGTTTAAATATGTCCCATGTGATATTTGTGACATAAAAAGTCTATTTGTTGTTTATCTGAAATTCAAATTTAATCGAGCAGCTTGTATTGTTTCTGGCAACTCTCTACTCTTAAGTCAAGCATTGCATTCGGGGGCATTTTATGCTCAAAGCTACAGGTGGAGACAGTGCCTCCCAGGGTGCATTCCAAGGCTAGAGAGAAGTGATGCCTTCTCAGGACTTCCCAGGAGCCTCTGGCTGGGCCCAGTCTGAGTGCTACGGTGACCAGAAGCCCTGCCCCCTTTCTCATGGAGGCTGTGCTTGGCGCTACAGTGAGAGGTCGCTGTGCTCTGGACCTACCCACATCTCTTTTTTGGGCATGGGTAGAGCTCACTCCTGGAGAAGTATCATCTTCATGCAGCGTATTTTGTCAGTAATAATTAACAACTACAGTTATACAAACAATTAGTAGAATTAATAGCAATAATCCAGACTTCCATGTTGTTGGAAATGGTGTCAATCCACATAACAGCTTTGGTTCTACCATTGGTGTAACTGTCCCTATAGGGTGTGTGTGTGTGTGTGTGTGTGTGTGTGTTAGATCAATTGCTCCTTCCTTTCCCATGAACTTAGGTGACTTCATTTTCCTCCTACTGAGCATCTCCCACGCCCTGGAGGTGCTGTTTGTTGTCTGTTTTGCCTCAGGGGCTCTTAAATCACTTACTCTGGGTTCATCTTTTTACCCAATTTCTACACTTTATGCATGCTTTCAATATAATAGCTTTTGTAAGATATTACAATAAACAACAACTCTAAATAAACATATTATAACAGCTTATCTTTAGGGATAGGGCTCAATTTTCTGTGTAAGTCCTGTTTCTGGGAATATAATGGCTCAGGTCTATTTAAGGCATCTGCTCTGCAGTTTCCTAATAGCTTCTTTAGTGCCCCGTCACCCACAGGCACCCCCTCACTCTCCCCCATTGTAGGGGATCTTTTGTTTACTTTGTGACAAAAGGACTGGTCCTGCTTTATTGTTCCCACTACCCTAACATCACATAGGAGCAGGAAGCTAGTGACAGGGCACGGGCATTACGCACCGGGGCTTGACAAAAATGGCTCTCCTGGAGCATCCGAGGAGCAGAAAGCCCTAGAGATGCCACTGCAGTCCCCAGTGACCGTCTAGCAGGCTGACCCAGAGTACACAGGACATACGCACTTTTGCCAGTTCCAAAGCCTCAGCTCTCAACTCATAGGGTCTATATTCAACTTAGAAAGTAAAACTCTTTATTTCAAGTTTCTGAACTGACCCGATCCAGGTGCAACTCAAGGCAGATAGGGGAGGGAAGACGAGGAGAGGGGAGAGGAACACGAGTGCGGTGCACACAGCCCGCGGGGCGCAGGTGCCCCAGCGGGGTGACAATGGCAGGAACACCGTACCTCTGCAGTAGGCGGCAGCCTTCCGGGAACCACGCGGGGCTCGCTGGTCTCAGGCGGGTCTTGTCTGCCAACGGCTGAGCTCTCTTCAATGTCAAAAGGAAAAGCTTTGTCGTCCCCTTGAGCCTCGCGGGAGCCGGCAGCGCCCCAGAGGAGCCCCAGAGGCAGGACTAAGCACCAGGCTGAGCTCAAAGCCATCAGTCCGCTGACAGCCAGCAGGGCTTTCAGGGGCTCGGCAACTGTCCTCGATGGGACCCTCCGTGGTGCGAAGATGCCTCACTAGCTGTACCTTCTCTGCCTTTGCAGTATCCACATGTGAGAACTCGAGGCAAGGCAGCCCAAGGACCAACTTAGGAAAAAAAGGGGGTGGGGTGGGGGAGTGAGAGAGTAAGCAGAGTAAGCTTGTGAGTTTCTCTTCCTCTCTCTCCCCTCCCTCCTTCCCTCCCTCCCTCCCTCCCTCTCTCTCCTCACTTTCCCTACAGTTTGCCTCTCTCTCTCTTCACAGAGGTTCTGGCTGAAGAACATACAGATGGATGAAACTCAAAAGCTGAGCATCAAAAGGCAGACTGAATTGGGCGAGCCCCGCCAGCGCCGGCCACCTCCTGTCCCCGGGCAGCGGTCTGACTGAGGGCTGCGCTGTCCTGGCTCCCGTCCCACACCCATTTTCACCACTCCCTTTTTACCTTTTACTTCCAGGCCCTCCCCTTCCAACTTGGCTTTTCACACACTGAGGTTGGGCTTTCCCTTGAGGCCTTCCCTCCCCTCTCAGTTTGGAGCCCCTCCAAGGAACCCAGATGAATATTCAGCTTTTTGTGATTACTTCCTCACATCTCTTATTTATTTATCCAAGGTGTCCGGGATGTCTTATCTATATTTATATAGATCTTTTATGCCCCCCCCCCCCACCCCTAGTTTGCAGGAAAGTAGGTGGAAAAGGGATCCTGGAGGCAGGAGCTAGAGGTAGATGATTTCAGATGCCGAGCGGAAGGACACTCACTTTCTTGAACAAGGTTTCTCAGTTTTTAGGGATGGGCTTCTGCACTCTTTGTGCAAATATCTTCTCCTGAGATTGACTGGCTACCCCTCTTCGTCCTAACAGTCCTCACCCAGAGGACATGGGAGAAGAATATCTTTCACTGCAGTGCTGGAAAATGACTTCATTACTCAAATGCATGAACTTTTATTTACAAAGAACATCTTGTTTTCATCCTAAAGAGGTGCTTTGTAAGGGGCCAGAACAAGGCTTGCAGTGTATGAGCCTGTCAAATATACTGCCCACAGCCCCGACCTCTTCCTCTTGGCCTGTAATCTCTTGCCTACTACATCTCTCTGAGTCCTGTAACCTTTCCAAGACTTTGGAGAGAAATTGGCTACCCCTGTGGGTGGGTCAGTGGCCACTGCAGCTGATAGGTATCTCAGCTTACACTGGCTTTTTAATGGAGTTTTAAACATTCCCACAAGACCCAAACATGATGAAAAGGATTAGAGGAGACAAACATAAAATGATATCCAAGTAAGTTTCCAGGTGTTTGAAATCACTCTCAATTATGCAATAAAGCATTTTCAGAAAACCTAATCATTAGCTCTATTTTATAGGACAACAGTCATTTTATCTAAGGATAAAGGAGACAAGGACTATGATTTCCTTTTCACAGAAGAAAAGGGAAGTTCTGAGAGACTAGGACATTTGTCCAAGGTCACACAGCTGGGAGAAAGCTGACTTGAGGTTTGAATGCAGACCTCACTGATGCTAACTATCTTTTCCATCAGCACTGCTGGAAACTCATGAAACAAAGGCCCTGAATTCAGAGGGAGGAGAGATGGCACTCCCATTTTTGACTACCTTCTATGTGGCCCGGACTTTGCATAAATTATCTCATTTAATTTCATCTCCACCATTTCCCATGAAATTCACATTTGGTAAAACCCAGGTAAATCTGATGCTAAAGTCACTTGTGGTAAATGATAAAATGGTGTGATTCAAAAGTGCCAAAGCTGGAACAAGCCCAAAGTTTCCATATATCCCAAAATATTTGTAATGTCTTCATTTTAAGATATAAAAATAGTATTGCAATGAAGCAATAAGTCAAATTATGATCATTTTCTTCCATATAAACTGGTTAATTGACTAAATTAAGTAAAAGAACTTAAAAATATATTTTTGGTTTGGTTGTAAGAAGTGCCCAAACATGTTGAGAATTTTTATGAGTTTATTTAAGCCAAACTGATGACAATTTCTGGGATGCAAACATCTCAGTGGATTGAGAAAATGCTCTGAAGAGCGTCAGTTTTGCAGCTTATTTTGTGCATTAAAACCAAAGGAGACTGAGGGAGGGTTAAATGAAATACAGTGGTGGTTGATTAAGGGGCTGGAGAAAGCAAAGCAGGGAAATTTCTGGGATCAGATACAAAGTAAAATGGAGAGACAGAGATGCTTGTTTTACATCTTTACCTGGGGGGTACAGGATAGTTAATAATTAACATTTACATCCCATTGAGCAGGTATTCAGGAATAAAGTAACAATGAGGGATTCTGTGGTCTCTGTTCTGATACCTTGGGCGGGGTATGCCCTGAGGGGCCTGGAAAAGAGTACTCTGACATTTCAAAGGTATGTTATCTTAGATGCAAGAAGATAATAGTCAATCTCGTCTAGTTAAGACTGACCTTTGCTAAGGAAGCTACAAGCCTAAATTTTGATGACTGGCCTTCAGTTAAGAATTTTTGCTTCAGGCCATCCTATGTGGTTACTTTCAGTGTTGAGTTTGTAAGGCCGCCCTGAAGGCCCCCCTGAGCTTGTCAGGTTTACTGTGTCACCCCATTTTCACCCACTGCTGGTTCTCTGAGAAACTTGTTGGGAGACAAACAGCCAGACTCCGATGAGGAAAAATGATTCTCAATCACCCTGTCCCACTTTCCCTTTAAAAGAACTTTAAGTAGTAATGATGATGATGATGATAATTGTACATATTATATTATAACTTCAGATATAGACCTCTGTAGTACAGAAAAACTCTTCTCATTTTTTTTTTTCTGAAGGATCATGTCCTTTTCTTCGTTAACTGTCAATCAATCACACACTTTTTAAATCTGACCCAGAGCCACCTCTCCCTGCTCAATAGGTGGTGAACTCCGGTTATATGAAAGGCTTGGACAGTGTGCATAGCAATATATTTGTCCAAGACCTATGGACTTTTATTTTTGATTAAGTATATGCTTCTAACTCTTCCTCATCTTCTTTCTGCAGATACTATCATTATTTTTGAGGCAAAACAGCATAATATACAGGAGCATGGTTTTTTTAAATGAAATAATACATCTTAGATTTGCTTACAGAAGTTCTGGAATCTTGACACGTGACTTAGTTTCTCTAAATGTCAGTTTCCTTATCTGTAAAATGGGGATAATGATACCTTTTTCACTGAGTTAATTATGAATAGTAAGTGAAATAATATAAATAAAGTGTTAATATAGGTTGACAAATAGTGCTCATTATATACTCTTTAAACATACTGTATTTTAAAGACTTAAAAAAGAACAGAATAACTATTTTTAAAGAAGAAAAATAGCTGTGTTTATTTATCCTGTGACTTGGGTAACCTCCCACTTGCTGAGAATAGCTGTTCGTATTTCTGGCAGCTACGTGGGCCTCCCCTGTGCTAACCATGAATGAGGCAGTCACAGATCCCAGGATATGCAGGCAAGGACAGAGCATGGCTGACTATTTTATAGCAAAGGGCCACTCCCAGGCCATCAGAGGCCTGAATGTGGGAGGATTTTGTTTTTGCTAAAACAACAACTGGGGAGTGTCTCCAGTGTGGCTGCTTTCTTATCATGACCCTCCCTTTCTTTCCTGAGATTGGGGCCAGGCAGTCATCAAGTGCTTTCATGTCCATTATCTCCTTTGGGACTCCCACCTACTCCAGGACGGAAGGAGTCTGCACCGTCATCCCCAGTACAAGGAAGACAGCATCGATGTTCAGACAGGCTAAGAGATTAAATGGCAAGGCCACTAAGCCAGTTCATGCAAAATGAGGGCCTCACATCTTCTCACTCCCAGACCAACGCTTTTCCTGCTAGATCAAGCTATTTTTAGTTTTGGCAGCAGCAGATCTGGTGGTTTGAAGGCTTTATCAAAAGAAGTTGCTGGAATTCCCTTTTGAGTCTCCCAGTGCAGTTATCAGCAGATGACTATCGAGTCTGCCCATTCCCTTCAGCACTTGGTGGCTGGGCTTGTCCACAGCATCCAGGAATCTAGTGAGGGTGTTGTTAATGCCTCCCGTGTGCCCTTCTGTAAATAGAAAGTCACATCAGATGCTATTTTGGATGTTTAGGTGCTAATCTTGGACATAATTAGCCAGAGGATTGTTGAGGGGGTGGTTATGTATTAGTGACAAGTTTATGCTGAGACTGGTCAGAGAAGCGAGCAGGAGCAATCCCCTGCCCTGCAATCCCTTGCCGACAGTCAAACTGCAGGAGGGTGGAAGACTCCTTTTCTGCTCACGCCCCTCCTCTCAGGCAGAGCTTCTCTTCTGTGTAAGACTCAGATAGCTCAGATGATCTGAAGGGCAGCAGCTGCAAGGGTGCCTAAAAGTTGTTTTTCTGCGCATTCATTTCTCAGGCTTTTGTTCGGAAGGTGGATAGCATGTAACTATCTATGTCTTCTCTACTGATTATGTCACTCATCACAGCCTCACTTGTCTTTAGCATGTGTTCCCTGCATTGCATCCATCCATCCATCCATCCATCCATCCATCCACTTAATCAGCTCTTATTAAACACAGTATGGCAGGTTACGTTGAGGGTAAAATTATTAAAATCATGATCTTAATTCTCAAGGAGTGAAGAGTCTGGTAGGACAGACCATAAGTAGACCCTCTAAAGAATGCAAAGTGATTAACGACAGTTCAAAAGGAAAGTCTAGGCATGCTGCTAACAAAATGTACAAAACAAGCCTTTTACCTGGACTTGGTTAGGGGGAGTTAGGAAACATTTCAGAAAAGAGGGGGCAATTGTGCTGTGTCCTCTCTGATAGGAGGAGGGAAGGGCGGTGCTCCAGGAGGGAACCGCTAATGCAGAGAACAAAGGCATCAGAGACTAGGTGCCACAGGAGGGGCGAGGAAGCCGAGTGATTGCCAAATGCTTGCTGAGCCCCCTGTTCACAGTGCACAGTCAACGCCTTCAGGGCTGCATGGGCGACAGAAGCTGTGTGCAAAGAAATGTCTTCCCAGTCTCCTCCCGGTCCCTCTGTGCTGCTCTGCAGTTCAGGCCCCTGTGCAACAGGGGGATCCTCCCAAAATGAAAATCTGAGTACTGGGGAGCAAGTCACAGTCGTATTTACATCCTGAACAAAAGCCTGAGAAAACGAATGGAGGGAAGAACTATTTTTTTTTTAAATTAAAAAATAAACACATAGCCCTGGCTGGTGTAGCTCAGTGGATTGAGCGTGGGCTGCGAATCAGGCATTGCAGGTTCGATTCCCAGTCAGGGCACATGCCTAGGTTGCAGGCCATGTCTCCCAGCAACCACACATTGATGTTTCTCTCTCTCTCTCTCTCTCTCCCCCCCCTTCCCTCTCTAAAAATAAATAAATAAAATCTTAAAAAAAAACAAAAATAGAAAAAAAAATAAACACATAACCCGTAACATGAGATACAACTTCTTAACTGGTTTTGAAGTGCACAATACAGTACTGTTATCTACTTACAGGCACAATGTGTACAGCAGAAAACAACTTTTAGGAGGTCTCCATCCTCACCTAGCACATTTGCAGTTCTTCCTCCCCCAAAGCCTGAACATCCCCCAGAGTCCTTCACAGAGGAGAAGCTCAGCCTGAGAGGAGGAGTGTGGGAGCAGAAAGAAAGGGCGTCTTCCACATTAGCTTCCTGCCGCTGGGTGGTCAGTGAGGGACCTCATGGCAGGGGGTTGCTCCTGCTTGCTTCTTTGACCGGTCTCATCATAAACTTGTCACTTTTTTTTTAAGGTAAGAAATTTAAGCTCAGGACTGACATGATCATATCTGTATTCAAAGAATTTAAAATGTACCAGGTATTTTAATAATGGAATAACCAGAAATTCTAGATATCAAAAAAGAGGGAAATACTGGTCACTGGGAGTAATGCCACGTCAGGGGCAACGGCTTCCAACACTGAGAACGTGTGAGTGTAAATTCTTCAGATTTCTGTTACATCAATGTATACGTGTGTTTCATCTACTTTTATGCATTTATGTATTTTGTATATACAAAATATATTTACATGATCCATCTTATGCATTTAATCTATTAGTTTCTTAGAAAAATGAATCAAATGTACATAATATTTTAAACTTTTCCTCCAGGTTAATATAACTATAATATGTTACTGTGAATAGCTCTGAGCATTCAGATTTGAATTTTGAGAGGATCATCTGGCATGGATGGGGCCTGGCCCAGAGGGCAGTGCAGTGAGACCTGTAGGAAGCTGGGAAGCCCTTTTTGCTCATACTACCTCTGATTGCCCAAAGGTCAAGGGCAATAACTGTTGGGGACGCTCAAGGAGTATTTGGGAATAATAATTGCAATTAGGGCTTCCCAATCTAAGTGGTTCAGCCTGATGGAGAAAAGGGCGAAACAAACAGATGAAAGAGAATGGCCCTAACCAGGATTATTGATGACCTCAGATGTGGTCATCTCTTCCATCTACTAGGATAATTAGTTCATCAAACTGAAGGGAAATGATTGATGCTTAGGAGTAATGTAACCAACAGAGAACAGATGTGTCAATATCCATTAGCTCAGTGATGAGATCACTGTAAAACAGGAGCTCCTGGAATTTGATAATTAAATGATACAATTAAGAATTGGGTAACAGCACTGACTGGCATGGCTCAGTGGTTGAGTATTGTCCTGTGAACTGAAAGGTCACTGGTTCGATTCCTGGCCAGGGCACATGCTGGGTTGTGGACCTAGTCCCTGGTTAGGGGTGTGTGAGAGGCAACCAATTGATGTTTTCTTACACATTGATGTCTCTTCCCCTCCCATCCCATCTCTCTGAAAATAAATAAGATTTAAAAAAAAAAAAAAGAATTGGGGAACATTCAAGAAAGACTAGCTTAGAAATAGCACTACAAAGGGAAGAGAAGACTCCTTAAGAGAAGGGTTAGGAGAAGAATTGCTGTCACCATAGTGGATATGTAGTCTGAATGGAGGGTTAAATATGTTCTAACCTGCTTTGTGTAGGGAGCAGCAGAAACTAGTCTGTAAGATCCTAACTGAAAAGCTCAATAGCCTGGTTCTGTATCCCTTCCATTATCCTCTTGAAAATGCATGCTGGATGTGCTCACTATAGGAAATCAACTGATTTTAGAAAAAAAATTAGGTGACTTCCAGCCAAAATGGAGGTGTATGTAGATATACTTTGCCTCCTTGCACAACCAAAAGGACAACAAATTTAAAAACAAAAAACAACCAGAACTTCCAGAAAATTGAACTGTATGGAAGTCTTACAACCAAGGAGCTAAAGAAGAAATATTCATTCAGACTGGTGGGAGGAGCAGAGACTGGCAGCTGTCTCTGCCCCTCCTACCAGGGACAGAGAGCACACAGCAAGGCGGCGGCTAGAGACCAAGTTGGTGAGTTGGCAGCCGGCAGACTGGGTGGTCCCACATTTGTGTATGGATAAACTGGGAGGAACAACTGGAGAATGAGACAGACTGCACAACCCAGGGTTCCAGCACAAGGAAATAAAGCCTCAAAACCTCTGGCTATAAAACCCGATGGGTGTTGTGGCAGCAGGAGAAACTTCCAGCCTCACAGGAGAGTTCATTGGAGAGACACACAGGGTCTTAGAGAGTACACAAGACCACATACCTGGGAATCAGTACCAGAAGGGCCCAATTTGCTTGTGGGTAGCGGGGGAAGTGACTGAAAGCCTGCCAAAAGCCCAGTGAGCGGCACTGTTCCCTTTCTGACCCCTCCCCCACATGTAGCACCACAACTCAGTGATGCAGGTTGCCCTGCCCTGGTGAATAACTAAGGCTCTGCCCTTCACCAAATAACAGGCACACCAAGAAAAAAAAATATGGCCTAGATCAAAGCTCTAAAAATAGGACTAAGTGATGAAGAGATAGCCAACCTATCAGATGCAGAATTCAAAAAACTGGTAATCAGGATGCTCACAGAAATGGTTGAGTATGGTCACAAAATAGAGTAAGAAGTGAAGGCTATGCAAAGTGAAATAAAGCAACATATACAGGGAACCAACAGTGAAGGGAAGGAAATCGGGGCTCAAATCAATGACTAGGAGCAGAAGGAAAAATAAATATTCAACCAGAACAGAATGAAGAAAGAAGAATTCAAAAAAATGAGGAAAGGCTTAGGAACCTCTGGGGCAACTTTAAAGTTCCAACATCTGAATCATAGGGGTACCAGAAGGAGAAGAATAAGAACAAGAAATTGAAAACTTATTTGAAAAAGTAATGAAGGAGAACTTCCCCAATCTGGCAACGAAAATAGACTTCCAGAATGCCCAGGAAGCTCAGGGAGTCTCAAACAAGTTGGACCCAAGGAGGAACACGCCAAGGCACATCATAATTACATTAGCCAAGATTAAGGATAAGGACAGAATCTTAAATGCTGTAAGGGAAAATGAGAGAGTTGCCTACAAAGGAGTTCTTATTAGACTATCAGCTGATTTCTCCAAAGAAACCTTACAGGCAAGAAGGGGCTGGAAAGAAGTATTTGAAGTCATGAAAGGCAAGGACCTACATCCAAGATGACTCTATCCAGCAAAGCTGTCATTTAGAATGGAAGGGCAGATAAAGTGCTTCCCAGATAGGGACAAGTTAAAGGAGTTCATCATCACCAAGCTCTTATTATATGAAATGTTAAAGGGACTTATCTAAGAAAAGAAGATAAAAAATATGAACAGTGAAATGATAATAAACTCACAACTATCAACAACTGAACCTAAAAACAAAAATGAAAACAAAGTAAGCAAACAATTAGAACAGGAACAGAATCACAGAAATGGAGATCACATGGAGGGTTATCAGCAGGGAGGGGGAGGAGGAAAATGGGGGAAAAGGTACAAGGAATAAGGAGCATAAATGGTAGTACAAAATAGACAGGGGGAGATTAAAAATAGTATAAGAAATTGACGGAGACACTGGCCTGCAGTGTCCACAGCATTATGGATGAGACACGAGACAAATTCATTCTGACTACCGAGTCCTGTGGAGGAAAAGGGACGGCACGGCTACTCTCTCAAGGGGAGGGTGCCTCAGAGTAGCCTAGCCACTCTCTCAAGAGGAGAGCACCCGGACCCTTAACTGGACAAGCTTTTATAAGGTTCATTTTGCACAAGAATACAGATAAAGCTCATTAATCATTATCAGGCAGTAAGAACCAAACATACAAAGAACTCTGAGGGCCTATTTTAAGTCAGGGTCAGATAGCTAAAGAGCCATAAAACTTTGAGGAACTAATTCACTTCTCAGCTTGGACCCTTATCATTTAATTGAGAGCATTTTAAACAAAGCAGATTTCACAGGATTTTACATATTCTTTCTTAGGCCTGATTGTCCTAGGGAACCTGCCCTTTTCAGCACAGGTCTGCACCCACCATCAGCATTGTTTCAGGCTTAAGCCTGGCAGCAGAAATAAGGCAGCCAAGAGATTAGGAGACTTCTTGCAGGCAGGATGAGGACTCAGGCTATGTCAAAGCTGAGGGGTGAGGGTCCATCACCCACTTTTGCTATAGCCCCCCAAGTCCTTCCCTGGGGCCTCCACATGATCATGCCTGTCTTAGGTCATTCCGCCCTTGGGAAATCTTACCCGTCATTGGCTAACCGATCAAGCATTGAGGGCCAGTTATGGATGAAGTAAAAGGAGCAGAAGTGGCACCCCTGCCAGGGAGATAAGCTTTGCCTCCTTAGTGGCTCATAGTCCAAAGGTTGCTCACTCAGCCTTAGCCATGGGTCAGGGGGGAGGGGGGTTACAGCTTGTGAAACCAGGCAGGGCAATTCCCAACAAGAAATGGAGAAGCCAAAGAATTTATATGTATGACCCATATACAAGAATAAAAGGGTGGGGTGAATGCTGGTGGTAGGGTGGATGCAGGATGGAGGAGAATAAAGGGGAGAAAAAATGGGACAACTGTAATAGTATAAGCAATAAAATAGATGTAGGGAGAGTATAACAATAATAATACCTTGAATTTGTATAGAACTTTACAGTTTGGAGTTGAAGCACATACAGGTATTGCTTCTCTAATGAATGAGAAACTGATCTCATTCTAAAAGTTCAAATGTATAGATTCAGACCTGTAGAAGAAAGATTCGAAATGATTGTTTAATACATCCCTTAGGTGGCCTGTAGCTCCTGAATATTTAACACTCTAAATAAGATTCATTATTCATCACCCATTTCTAATGTCTACTGACACAGATACCGGCCCACAGTATCCACAGCATCATGAATGAGACATGAAACATTCACAAGGACTACCGAGTCCTGTGTGGAGGAAAAGGGATGGCATGGCTACCATCCCAAGGTAAGGTGCCATCCCAAGGGGAGGGTGCCTCGGAGTGGCCTGGCCACTCTCTCAAGAGGAGAGCAACCCTATCCTTCCTTCACAGGGTTTTTATTGGCTTTTAATTTGCCCAGGGATACAGGTAAAATTCATTAATCATTGTCAGGCAGTAGGGATCAAACAATAGATAACATAAAAAGAACTCTGAGGACCTATTCTGAGTCAGGGTCTGTTAGCCAATGGGCTACAAAACTCTGGGAAGCAAACTTATTTCCTACTCAGACCTTTATTATTTAATTAAGAGCATTCTTAGTGAAGCAGGTTCCACAGGACTTTAAGTATTCTTTCTCAAGCCTGAGCACCCAGGGAAACCCACCCTTTCCAGTACAGGGCTGTACCGCCCTCTGTCATTGTTTTAGGATTAAGTCAGGCAGGGGAAGTAAGGCAGCCAAGAGATCAGGAGACTTCTGGCAGGCAGAATGAGGACTCAAGCTTTGTCAAAGCCGAGAGGAGAGGGTCCATTACCCCCTTTCTCCATAGCCCCTAAGTCCTTCCCTGGGGCCTCCACATGATCATGCCTGTCTTAGGTTGTTTCCCCCCTTGGGGAATCTTACCCTTCATTAGCTAACTGATCAAGCATTGGGGGCCAGTTATGAAAAGAAGAGCAGAAGTGGTGCTCCTGCCAGGGAGATAAGCTTTGTCTCCTTAGTGGCTTCTGGTCCGAAGGTTGCTTACTCAGCCTTAGCCATGGGGTGGGGCGGGTGGGAGGGTTGCAGCTCCTGAAACCAGGTAGGGCGGTTCCCAACAGTCTACTTTGCTGATCAGCGCTGTTCTAGACTTTGAGGATACAGAAAAGAAAAAGTCAAACAAAAATTTCTGTCTTCATGATTTACATTCTAGTTGAGGCAAGGGCAGGAAAGAGGTAGAAATAAATCTTCAAGAAAGAAAAATATGCAGAAATGAAGAGAAATATGTCAAGTGGCAAGTGCCATAGAGAAAACTAAAGCAGGTAAGAGGGATAGAGAATGGAGCCTGAAGAGGGTGGATGGTGCTTGCCTTGTTGAAGAAGAACTGGATGAACTGATGGAGGGAAAGAGTAGTTGGAGATAAAGTTATAAAGATAGGGGACTGCATGGTTAATTATATATGACCACTGAGATAATTATAAAGATGTTGGAGTGTGCCATGAGTGAGATAGAAAATATTCAGAAGGTTCTGTGCAGAGGAGTGCCATGATATGACTTATTTTGTCTGCTATATGAAGAATAGACAATAGGGAAAGAGAGGAGGCAGGAAGCAGGGAAATCATTTATAGGATTTTGCAATAATATAGGGAAGAGATGATGGAGGCTTGGTCCTGGATATTAGCATTAGATGTGAGAAGCCATCAAATTCTGGATTTATTTTGAATGTAGAACCAATGAGATTTTCTGGATATGGGAATGAGAGAAAAAAGTACTCAAGGCTGATGTCCATGTTTTTGGCCTGAGCAAACCTTGAATGATAGATTCGCCATTTCTGGAATGGGAAGGACATGGGAAGATCATGTCAGGAGGAATGGAGACAACAAAGAGTTTAGTTTTGGACAAGTTTTTCTTTTTTGAGATTCCTCTTACATCAAATTCTTTCATTGTCTCCCTTACTTTTTTTTAAAGACTTGTTTTAAAAAACCATATATCCATACTACATATGCATAATGCACACACTGTACAGGGTACTGTGGATAATGCTATGGATAGTTCCACAAGACAACCTTATAACCAAGCAAGGAAGATGTGGGACATGTAGGTACTAGCAATATCTACAGTTCAGCTCAGTGCTCAAGATAGGCACGTATCCACTGCTCCTGGGGGCAGAAGCAGGAAAAGATCCCTTTGAGCTCAGAGAGAAAAGAAGGCATTGCATATAGACTGGACCTGGATCTCCACACAGGTATAGGAATTAGGTATGGGACGACAGGTGGAGAGTGCTGGGGGAGGGATTTCAGGCAAATGGACCAACATAGACATAAGCATACGAGTGGGAAAATACATGCATAATTTAGGCAAGGGCAAGGGCAGACTTACTGAAGCACTGCACAAAGTTCATTTGCATGAATGATGGGAAATAACATGGAATAGAAGGAGACATTTAATTCACTAAAAAACTGAATAAAAAAGAAGCCTTCTTTTCTCTCTCTCACTATTAACTAGGATACCTGAGCACAGACACTTTAAGAACTAAGCTCGCCATGACTCAGGCTTGTATTCTAAGAGAAGAGATCTCCAGGGTAAATATGATTATGTGCCAAAGACCTTGAAATAAGCATATCTTTCAGCTGCCTAGTAGAGGTGGGCCCTCTGACATTACTGTGTTTAATACAGCTGGATATCCTTTGGGAAATGTCTAATAGTGTGATTTTTAACCTGGTATTAGATGAGTGATGACCATCAGCTCCATGGAGGGCCCGGGAAAGAGCACAAGGTGGAGAAAAGGACACCTGGTGTTCTTATCCCAGAGCTGCCCCTTGCTAGTCACAACCTTGAGCTAGTTTCTTAAGCTCTCTGGCCTTCCAGCTTTTCTTGCATAAAGTGAAAAGTGAGACAAGATGAGCCTAGGGTCCCATTCAGCATCAAGGGTCTCCTGTTCTAGGAAAGAAAAGAGACACTCTGACTGTCCTGGCCAGGGCCAGGAGCAGATGGATGGTTGAGAAAGCAACACCAAGAGGACTATTCTGTGGCCTTCCATGCTGGAATAATTAATTCCAGGGTCTGGTAATTTGTGCCTGAAGCAATATTTTAGGTGCCTTAGGAAAACCTGTGCCTTTGTCGTGTAACAAATGAAATGCAACCAAGGGAAAAGAAATTGAGTTATTACTTTGAACTCTGCCAGATACTGAACCATAGCCCAGAAAAAAAAAATAATAAATGCCACTGGAGACCACAAAAGGAAAAGAATTTGGAACTATGTCTCCTGTCCTTGATTCACCCTTCTATTATACAGCATTTCACTGGCCCTTTATACAACAATAGGCCATCAAATCTGGTAGTTCTGGAGATGGCAAAAGACCAAGCAAACGTCACCGGATACTACAACAGGAAATTGTGACTCTACTGGCAGAAAAGGGTAGTGGATTCCAGCCCTTAGTTCACCTGCAGGTGCATTAAAAAAAAATATTTATTGAGTTATAATGTTCAAAAAGTTGAATTCCATTCATTTCCTTTAGCCCCTATTTCTTTCTTAGCTATGAATCATTTTATCCTTGCTCTTTGTGAAGATGCTAAATGCATAAATACAATTGGTAAAAATAAAAGGGCAGACTACAACAAAATGTGTGTGAGGTTCATAAGCCCAAGGTCAAGTGCAGAAACAAGCCCGACTAAACTGAACAGAACAAGGAACATCTGCTTATGTGCAAGATGCTGAGGAACACGTTGAATTATTATTATGAAAGTTGGGTTTTTGTATTCCTAATTTACTCACAGATTTTATGTAATCTATTATGTAAAAGCTAAGTAGACTAAGTAGAATTCAGTCTTCACAAAAAATGTTCTTATTTAATCCAATAAAACAGCAATGAATCTGAGACCATTAGGTGGCTTTGAGTAGTACATATGGCTAAAGCAGAACACAGGCAAACTCAGCCCTTCAGATCTACATGTGATGCAGACATGTAGATAAACTATAAGAGAAAAAGAAAATTTCAAATAAAAAGCAAAAGGCCGGGAGCATTAAAATACAAAGCAATCACAGAGAGATCAGAAGAACATTCTCTGTGCCTTCTGTCTCCTTAGTCCCAACTCTTTTAATAACTTAAACAGTTGCCTCCGATCCCTTTTCAGACAATACCGTACGCTGTGATCTACCCCTGTCCTGCTGGACATGGCAGGACATCAGTCTGGGAGCAGCCATGCTGAGCTGGGCAGAAGGCACAATACAAGCAGGGTGATCAACAGGCTGGTCAGGTGGCTGAGCCTTTGTTCCAGAAACAACTGCCAGGATGGTTAGCCTTAACCAGCCACTGCCTTAGTGAAGGGCCAAGACTGTAGCTAAGCCTGTTCAAAGTAGTAGCTCAGGATTCATCCTGAAGATTCTGGGAACCAGCAGATGTTTTGATTCACTGATGTTATTTCATGTCTTATTAAGCTGGTGGGTACTGCCTTTACATGGAGCAACACCTCCTCCCACTTCCCTAATCATAACATTAGCATAGTTATGATTCTTCGAATGAAAGTGGAGCAACCAAGTGGCCTGTCACTCATTTGAATCAATCAGTCCAAAGGCCAATCTGTCAATCATCAATGCAACATTCTCCCATTTTGCTGTTACTTTCCTAAGCTCAGAATTTTTTTCATTAGCTGAAAAGTTCCAGCTCCTCATTCTGTTTATTAATTTATTGTTGTGAAACACTTTTTTGCTTCTCAAGACTCATCACCACTGTCCCTTACCAGCTTGCCTATTCAGTACCTATTTCTCCTTTCCTCTGCTCCAGCTCACAGGGTACTTGGCATTGATCTGGAATGCCAGAGTTTAGTGCAGACTCTACGCCACAAGTCCTTCCTTTTAACCTTACCAGGTTCCTCAGAGATGCTTAGCAATCCATTTATTCATCTGTTTTGAATCATTTTTGCATATTTTTAGAAGCCGTTGTACTGGACTGACACCATCACGTACAAACTATGTGTCCTTTGGCAAAGCCTTTTGTAAAGTGAGTGGCTGAACTGAATGGTCTCCAAGGTCTCCCTGGCTCTAAAACTGAGTCCATGTTCTGAACCCTCTCCACCTCTCTCAGATGCCAGTCCGTCACCTCTGCTCTCAGTCTCGGTGACGACACTGGCTCCTACTTTATTGAGACGCACAGTTGGATTCCCCAGTTTTTTCTCTTTTGTGTAACTTTATCATCATTCACTGTTATCCTTCAGGAGAAGAGGGCTTGACCCTTGCCAAGGCTAACTCATCGTTCTGCACTCTTGGTCCCTTTTCTCCAGTGATTTTATATCTTTTATTGACATGGAAATTAGCAAGAAATGAATACATATAAACATTTAAGAATACAGAAGTAATTACAATAAAAGCAGATGTATTTCTCTTCTATTTCCCATCCAGTCTCACTCCCCAAAGATAACTAGTTTAATTTGCTGAGTATTCTTCCAGAATTTTTTCCATGCATATACAAACACATGCACATATACTAAACAAATATATAAACACATAAAACAAATGTGAATTTTTTACATTATATTTGTTATTCTGCAACATGGTTTTAAAATGCAATATTCCATTCAACAACTATTTTATTGAGCACCTACTATGGGATCAAACTCTATGGTAGGACATGGGTACACAAGAGTAAGAAAACAGGCATGGCTCTTACCATAATGTCACATAGCTTTCTGAAAGGCCCCTAGTCACCTCAAATCAAAACATTCAATAAGCTTATCTCAGGTCTCCTCTTCTGGCTTCTACAGGAACATTCAGAATTAATAAAAAAAAAAAATGAGCTGACCAAGGGAAAGAGGTGGGTAAGATGGTGAACTTTTATAATAAAAATCCTAGTCATTAAACAATTAAAATAATGCAAATGTCCTGTTTATGAGGACAGAGATGTATGCAAATATTAAAAGATCTCCATCCAAAAAGGATTAACAGACACACACAAACAAAATTGGTACTCAAAGAAGTAAGTTCATAGCTATTTCCAAATCTGCACTCCCCAGAAGCTTGGTTTGGTGAGCTCAGAAGCTGACTCCATGTCCCCTATTGCACATTGGAAGCCCACTGACATTTACTGTGGGTGTGCCCAGGACCCTGACACCCTGGGATTTCAATGTGTTCTGCATGTACTCCTCCATGAACCATGCTGCGAATAAAGAATAGCATGAGCAAGAATGAGTTAATAGCACATGCTTTGCAATATTTTTTCTCTCTGGGGATTAACTGTGCTTTTCTCGTTGTGGGTCGAATCAGATCCAAGATTTTAGAAGCACCTTATTTTCTGAATATATTTCTAGATTAGCTTTCAGAATCAGTACATTATGCAACGATCTAAGAAACACATACTTTGCACAGACCAAGGCAGAGCAGATGAGTAGTTTTTTTACTGCTTTTTAAAGTTTACGAGAGGTAAGTTATGGGAGCTGGGCTCTAGACCTCTGGAGAGAAATGTTCCTGCTAAAATACAGAGGGGAAGGACAGCAGAATGCAGGGAATGGAGAATCTTGGTCGTGTCCCTCCCCACCCTGTGCTGCTCCGTCCCTCAGGGAGGCTGCGGCCGCAGGGCCCCGCCCCTTCCAGAGACGGCCTGCAGCTCAGCAGCTGCTTTGCTTGCACAGCACATTTGACACACACAATTTGGGATGAAAGTTACAACTTTTCCCTCTCCACCCAGATGAAATCATTTCCTTTCGCCATCCCGCAGCTTAGTTCTTATGGAAGAGAGGAGTGAGGGCAATAAAAAGAGAAAGGAAGGGAAGGCCAAGGAAGTACAGCCAGGTTATAAACATGCCAGGGATTCATATGTGAGCCTGAAAGAAAGCTCACACATGCAGAAAGACAATGGTGCTTAAAGGCCTGAGCTGGCCACAACGATGAGAACACTTTTCCTATCTTTGCTAAGTCGGACCTTGGAAAGGTACCTTGCCATTCCCTGGAAGGAATCCTGTTAATTAGCTATATTTTGCTTTTTCTATTCAGAGATTACTAGGGCCTTATAATATCAAAATCTTGTTAGGAGTTACCAAGCAAATTTCAAAGCTGATATTAAATCATGGGTAGAGAAAATACTCCCTAATCCTCATAAACTTGCAAAAATGGAAAATAGTAGGCTTTGCCTTTTTTCTAGAGCACACACAATTTGAAAAATAGCATGAAGACTATATCCAAACCCTCTCTCTGCCCTAAAAATGGCATAGCAATCTAAAGAATGAACACACTAACATGTGTTGTCAGCTGTCGTCATAAAGGGATGTTTCCATAATATAATGTTTTTTCTTCAAGTCACATTCAATCTTTTTGGCTGCCAGAGGACAATGGGGGGGGGGAAATAAGACACTTTTAGGGCAGAGGACGAAGACTCAGAACTGTGGGGGTGATCGAAGAGGCGGGTAAGGATGGCAAATGGTAGTTTGAAATTTGCTATGCCTCTGCCTGTATTACTTAATTTCTGAGATGGGTGGGGAAGAGATAAAAAGTAGGAGTTGTGGGAAGACCAATTGCCTCAGTGTTGGCAGTGATTTGGAAGATATTTTTATAGGTTATTTTTTATATTAACCAAAGGACCAAAGTTGGGTGAACAGGGACTAGTAGCAGGAGAGAGACTCTCAGGTTGTCCTCAGGGAAGTGCCAGGGTTTCTGCTATCCAAGGGCTGGCCTTTCAGAGTTATTTGTCAAAAAGGGCAGCCAAAGATGGAATTGGCTTAAGATATTTAATAAGGACATGTTATATTCAAGCTCTGGAATCTCCCAGCACACACCCATGCATGCGACACACAGACACCTATTTCTAGTTCAGTTCTCATTAAGAGAATTTTGTGTTTCATTTCGTTCCATAACGTGGCAAAGATGAGCAGCTTGAGACGCTGGCCAGTGGGGCCTTTTTGATGTCCCCTGCCATTAGAGTTCCGAGCCTTCAAAGGTTTGCAAATTGATGACAGGGCAAAGAGGTAATTGGTTGAGGATATAAATTTTTAACCATGCTTACTACATGTTCAAGGGTTAATATTCCTTCCAACTTATCTTTTTCCATGTCAACATGGTTTAGATCGTAAATTTGTTGAGGGTAGCAGCAGTGACCATATGCCCTAGATTTTCTAAAATAGTCCTGATTTCTGATGGCCTTCTCTGTGGTCTCTTGAAATACCCTCAAATTTATGACAAGACCTCCCCCTATACTGTCTACATGGTCTCATGTCCAGAAATATGCTTAATTAAAGCTTTGTGGTGTGGACAGAAAGAGGCCACATACTAAAACCGACAAGCTCAGGAGAGGCCTGCATGGTGGCCTTACAAATTCAGAGACCTACAGTAACCACATAGGATGATCTGAAATTAAAATTTCCTAACTTCCCTGGCTGGTGCAGCTCAGTGGATTGATTGAGTGTCTCTGATTCCTGGTTAGGACACATGCCTGGGTTGTGGGCCAGGTCCCCAGTTGGGGACTTTACAGAGACAGCTGGTGGATGTTTCTTTCCCCCATCAATGTTTCTTTCCCTCCCTTTCCCTTCTGTAAAAGTAAATAAAATCTTTAAAAAAACCCCAAAACTTCCTAAGTAAAAGAGAGTAACAGTGGGTAGTGCTGTCTTAGGCCAGAGTCTTTGTTGACAAAGGTCACTCATTACCTTAACTGAGTCTGTCTATTGTCTTTTTGCATCTATGATAACACACCTTTGGAAGATCAGGCTGATTTCCTTTTTCCAGACCCCTCAGGGTATAATCATGCACCAGAGAAGAGACCACAGAACCTTTCATTGTTACTGTTATTGTGTTCATTGTTAATTGTCCTAGACCCACCAATGTGAAAGAAGTATTTGTCTCTTCATTTTACTTTTTATCCCATCTCAGAGACCCTTCCCCCCACTGCTCTTTGCTTTCTCTCGTCTCTCTAATCTATCAGCAATTAATTTCATGTGACCCTTCTTGTGCCTCCTCCTTTGATTGTAATATATAAAATAAGGTGCAAAACTGCCATTTTCTGGAGCATTTTCTCAGTCCTTTAAGATTTTGCTTCTTGGCAATTGTCAGTTTAGCTCAAATAAACTCGTAAGAATTCTTGTTGGTGTGGACATCTTGCGTATGTCAACAGTGGTGATGGTGGAGGCAGGTCCTAATTTGTAGCTGGTCGCCGGTGATGTCCAAGTCAGGGTCTCCTGCTGCAGAATTGCTCCCACAAGTGGACACCATGTTTTTATTGTTTTCAGAGAGCTAGGGGAAGGAGAAAAGTCCTTCCATAGCATCTGGAATAATTTTTTTTTAATTGTGAGCTTGGACAGTTTTACTTAATACAGTGAAATTTACGCCAGTGTTGGCAGTGACTGTACACAATGTCTTATTTTCAGGAAATGATCTGTAGTTCATAAATTTTGCCAAAACATGAATCAAATTAAAATATCCCTAAGTGACTTAAATTCATTTTGGAGCAATGAAACTCCCCAGTGAGATGAGACTTGCTTTAAAAAAAAAAGTTATACTTTGAAAATGAAATTTTATTTTATTTTCCTCTGTAGTTTTCATGATAAATTTTTCAACAGTTAATTTGAAGAAATTGTCTTCTTTTGGTTCCCATAAAGGGCTGTGGTAATTTTAGCAATTCAAACTGATTCAATTTGGATGTTATGTTTTAATCCCCTGGGGCAGCTTCTCTGAGTCCCTGAGTCAGGCAGCAAAATGACATCTGCGCTGGATGCTCAGCGGCACAGCTGATGTGATTTGAAAAGTGGAGTGTTAGTGTTATTTAGGGAGCAGAGTAATTTCCTCCATCAGAGATGAACGCTTACATTAAGAGAGACTACTTAGTTCCCATAAAAGTTAGGGTCTGAAATAAGTGCCTAAAGCAAATCTCTTGACCCTGAAGTTGAGGCCAAGCACCCCTGGGCAGGGTGGGAAGCTTTAAAAAATGCTGTTAATAGACTTTAATGAAGTGAGAGCTAGTTCTAAATTGAATCTTCAAAAAGTGCTTCAAGCTGCAATTAGCATTTCCTGTTTGATTAAGAAAAGTGACTTAACCCAATCACAGCCATTGATTCTTACTTGTTGGTATTACTTTATTAGAAAAAGTAATATAATTACAGCACTTGAACACTCATTGTTAATCTCTGTACCTTTTTCTTCCTGTTCCAGCCATACCAAAAGTCATAAAACTTTTCTGAGTAAGACATGTCATTTTATTGTTAGCCTTTAAGCATGCTCTTTTATTTTTTATTTTATTATTTCAAAAGATATTGTTTATTTATTTTTAGGAAGATAGGAAAGGAGGAAGAAAGAGAAGAGAAACATCACTGTGTGGTTGCCTTTCACGCCCCCCCCTCCCCCGCACTGGGGACCTGGCCAGCAACCCAGGCATGTGCCCTGACAGGGAATCGAACCGGTGACCCTTAGGTTTGCAGGCTAGCACTCAATCCATTTTGCTACACTAGCCAGGCCTAAGCATGCTTTTTAAGAAAAACTCTATTCCTTTCCTGGGATTCTCTTTGCCTGACTAATTCCTACTTATCCTTCAAGTCTCAAGCTGCACCTACTGACTCTGTACCTATGTGCCACTTTTGTGAGTCCCCTGAACCCCTGTCCTCATTCCCCTGCTTGTTACATCTTTACTTGTCACTCAGGACCTTTCATAGCTGCACCATAAGCTATTCTCTCCAGTGCCTGGTACATATGAGGTACTCAATATTTGCTGGATGAGTGAATAAGTAAAGAACAGAGAAACAAATAAGTAAATCACTTTGTAACTTGTGGAAATAGTGTCTTTCAGGATTATTTGGACTACTTGATAAAAATGCACATCTCAGGTTCTAACTGCAGAAATTTTGCATAAAATGTAATGCAAAACGTAATTTATGAGAACATAATATATGACAAGCTACAAATAATTCGTTACTACCAGAGCCAAAATGGGAGACAGAAAGTGGCTATTGATCAGGCTTGAGGAGCAGGCAGGGACTCAGATCTGGAGGAGTCTGATGTCGAGATTGGGTTTTATCTGCAGTACTTGTTACATGGAGCCAGCAAAAGGCTTTCAGTATGATTAGATTTCTGGTGTCTACATAGTAATTAGATTCTGTACTGGTTCTCAACCTTGGCTTATATTAGGATTATCTGGGTTATTTTAACAAATAGGTAATGATGCCTGGTTCTACCCTGAAAGATTGGATTTAATTGGTCTAAGGTACAGTCTGGGCTTTCCGATGGTTTTAAAACTTTTAAGCTGATTCTATGCACGTAAATCCAGCATTGGGAGCTACCAAAATACAAGAAAAAATTTGTCCACATAATCTGGTGATTAATTAACTCTCCTGCAACTTCTCTTAAATTATAGTTCTGTATTGAAGAAAAGCAAATTAAAAACCACAGAGAGATATCACTACATACCTAACATAATGGCTAAAATAAAAAAAATAGTAGCAAACCTAAATACTGGAGAGGACACAGAGCAACTGGATCTCTCCCAAACAGGCCGTGAGAGTAGGAATGTACGGCAGTTCCTTATAAACCTGCAACCACCACACGGCTCGGTATTTGTACTCCTGGGCATTTAACCCAGAGAAACGGAAACTTAAACTGACAGAAAAACTTATATGTGAATTTTCATAACAGCTTTCATTATAATAGTCCCAAGCTGGAAACAAACCAAATGTCCTTTAATGGGTAAATGGTTACATGGACACTGATATGTGTATCCCATGGAATATTACTCAGCAGTAAAAAAGAGTAAACTGTTGGCATATGCAAAAATTTGAATGGATCACATGGCATTATGCTTAGTGAAAAAAGCCAATCTTGAAAGTTTACATACTCTAAGATTCTTATATAATATTATTGAAATTAAAAAGCAATAGAGAAGGAGATCCCAGATGGTAGAGGAGTAAGTGAAAGCTACACTAACCTCCTCCCAGGACCAATCTGAACCTACAGCTAAACTGTAGAGAAATCACCTTGAATGACCAACTGAACACTGCTGGAGAGAAACCTTACAACCATGGACAGACAGAAGAAAACACTTCAGCACAATGTGATTGGCACACAGAGGACTTATGATCGCCGCTCTCAGCCTGGGCTTTTACGGTTCCATAATTGCCCTATTTGAAATGAAGTGTACCAAAGTCGGAGGCTTAGAGAAAGCCAGAGCTAAAATTGCTTATTTGGCTGGGATTGTATCCATACTGTCAGGGCTGTGCTCAATGACTGGTTGTTCCCTGTGTGCAAATAAGATCACAACGAATTCTTTGATCCTTTCTATGTTGATCAAAAGTATGAATTAAGAGCTGCTTTGTTCATTGGATGATTGGGAGCCTCACTCTGTATAATGGGTGGCATCACACTTGCTTATCTGACAACAAAACACCCAGAATGGGATAGGCATACAGCTGGGCCACATCTGTCATGTCTTCATGGGCAAAGGATCATGGTGGAGGACATGCTAAAACTTCAAACCCTTCGAAATGGTTTGACAAGAATGCTTACGTCAAACATGAGCAATGTTGCAGGCCGTGTCTTGAGTTTGTTATAAAGGAGAACCAGTCACAGAATGATCCCATGAGGGCCCTCCTATAACTAACACTCAAACTATTTTTAAACATGAATTTGAAGAATTTATTGATTGTATGGATGTAAATGTTCTTACATAGTTATATACTAAGTATTTTCTGTTGTGGTTTTCTATCAAAAAATAAAGAGGTTATTAAAAAAAAAGTAATGGAAATGTGGAAAGGATTAGTCATTGCCAGAGGACAGCAACTAGGTGGTACCCAATTTCAAAGAGGTAGCCTGAAGGGTGTTCTTCGTGATGAAGAAATGGTTCTGAATCCTGCTTGTTGTGGTGGTCACAGAAATCTACACATGGGATTAGCTTGTGTAGAACTACGTGCACACGCAAGCACACACACACGGGTATGCACACGAATGAGTGGCAGGTGAAAACTGAGTGTGATATTGTACTGCCGTCACATAAGTTGCCACTATGAAGGCTGGGTAAAGGGTTCATGGAATTCCAAGTACTATTTTAGCACCTTCCTCTGTATCCATTATTTTTTCAGAATTAGTTGTATTATTTAAAATTTCATGCATTTGTATTTTAATTCCTTAGCTAGGTTAGAGATTTAAGTACAGTAACAGTGTCTCATAATTGTCCTAATTCAATTCAATGCTATTAAACTCAATTCATCCCAATAAATATCTGAGAGCCTATTAGAGATAAAGTTAATGAGATTTAATCTTCTCACCCTTAACATTATATTGTCCCTTCAGCCTGGCACTGTGACGTGTACCCAGTAAGATCTCAAAAATGCTATCATTTGACTGGCTTTATAAATTTTTTTATGGTGATGTGTGGTGGGTTCCTTATTTACACAAGCACTGCATTTTATTTACTTATTTTCTTTCTCTGAAAAGATAAAACATATATGTAAGGAAAATACATTTTCCAAACTTATTTCTGTTATTTAAGTTGTGAAGCTGCAAAAACTGATGAAAATATGTATATGCTCCATAAATTTATTTCTGGTTCCAAGTTGCATGTTTTAAGTGTATTATGTTGGATCAAAAGATACATATTTCTATTTTTACCTTGAAATCAGGACAAAATAGCTTAGACTACCAAATGACATTCTTGGTCTTTTTCTCAAAAAAAAAAAAAAAAATCAACAAGCTTAAATTTGTGGGGAGGAGGGCAATTTTCATAATGTTTTCTACTTGGTTCAACATTCCCAGACAGCAATTACAAGGTAAATATCATTTCAGTAAATGAGAAATTCTTGTTTTCATGTCCTGATTGGCTTTATTACATGAGAAGGTTAATTGGGAGGCTTCTCCAGCTTACTGGGGTAATGATGAACAGCTGTAGTAGATTATGCTCCCCTGCACTCCACATCATTTTGACCAAACAGCACCCAAACATTAAACCGTGCTGCCGATCCTGGTTGCAATTGTTTCTGGGTGAGCATTACAGGAAGCCAAAGGGAAACAAAAAGCCTGAGAGGAAATATTCAAATTAGCGGTCGTTGACTCCCCACCCCTGAGACCACTGCAGCTGCAGGATTTGGTGACTGGAGTTCAACATACGATACGAGGTCTATATGGAAAAAGCCCACCCATTGCTAATACAACAAGAATGGTTTGTGTGACATTGGTAATCTGGTAGCCAAGGAGAGTGGGCTGGAATGTGCATGTGTGAACAATGATGACCTCACTGTACTAGTCGGTGGGGGCAGTAGACGCCATTGAGTGAGCATGTGTACTGTGTGGCCATCACATTCACAATGAGTGAGTAGAGCAACAGATCTGCACATATTTTGTGTTAAGCTTGAACACTTCTTCCGTGGAAACTATGTGGATGGTTCAGAAGCCCCAACTATGGTCAACTGGTGATTGGCAACTTCATCATGACAACATGCCCACTCATGCATCACGTCCTGTGCAGAGTTTTTTGGTCAAAACACTCAGGTGACTTAGCCCCCCTACGGGCCAGATTTGGTGCCCTGCAACTTCTGGCTTTTCCCAAAATAAAAATCACCTTTGAAAGGGAAGAGATTTCAGATCATTGATGAGATTCAAGAAAATACAATGGGGCAGCTGATGGTGACTGGGAGAACTGTGTGAGATCCCACAGTGCCCACTTGAAGGGGACAGAGGTGTCATTGTCCTATGTGAAATGTCTCTTGTATCTTCTTGAATAATTGTCTCTATTTGTCATATTACATGGCTGGATACCTTTTGGACAGGCCTTGTAAGTTGCACTCACGGCAAAAACGTGCTTGCCTAACACAAAAGCACTAAATGGCAGATTTTTGTGTCCCCAACATAAGAATAACATGGCTGATTTCAGTAGCAAGGAGAAAGGATGCCTCTGACTGCTTTGAAGAGATTATAAAGAGCTTTACTTGTTTTATAATATCTTTAATAACAACAGCTGATATGTTTGAATGTTCATTGTGGGCCAAGCATTATATTGTTTCACATATATCATCTTAGTTAATCCACTCCATTGCACTAAGATAGAATTATTATGTGTATGTTAGAGATGATCCCTGGAGCACTTATGAAACTTGGCTAGGGTCACAAAGGCAATTGGTATTCAAGGCTGGACTCGGCTGAATCCAGGTCCATCCTTCCCCAGAGACTCACACTCATCCTAACAGGTAGGTAAGAGAATGCTGTATAGGGAACTCATTGAGAGCAGAGTGCAGGATAGGGTAATTATTAGGGCAGCAGATATTTCTCCAGTTCAGTTACTACTTGGCTAGGTCACCAAGTGGAAACTTGTACTCTCTGGTTATCTCCATGCAAATTTGAGATGGTCCATTTTCTACTGTGTGGTATTGTGATGCTGCAGTGTTTGTTAAGGAGATAACATTTTCAGGTAAAAGCAACTTTCTTGGCAATAAAGAAAGAGTTTGTCAGTATTGCCTTAGATCAGGGGAGTCAAACTCCTTTTCACGGGGGGCCACATCAGCCTCATGGTTGCCTTCAAAAGGTCGAATGTAATTTAAACTCCTTAACAGTTAAGGAGTAGTTACATTTACACAGTCCTAAAATTATTTCGGCCCTTTGAAGGCTACCACGAGGCTGATGTGGCCCCCCGTGAAAAGGAGTTTGATAGCCCTGCTGTGGATGGAAGATGGACATGTGTCTCTGGTGCCCCCCTTGCAGGCTTCTCCGTATCCAAGTCTCCTCTTCCCCAAATCCACTGTTTTGACTTCTGCATAGTTTGGTTTGGGAGAAGAAGCCAAAGCCCAGGATCTTCATCTAGGACTTTAAGGGGCTTAGTAAACAGTTTCTCATCCCACTATCTATTTTTAAAATGGTCCCTTTTACCTCTCTTATCTTTTCAGCAAGGAAGTAGAAGGATAGGTTAAGAGGGCAGGTTTGGAATCGGACAAACCTAGGTTCAAATCCCAGTAGAGGCAGTTTCTGACTCTTACATCCACATTTTGGTCAAGTCAGTTTTCCTGAGCCTCAACTTCCTCATCTGTAAAATGTGAGTAACAATAACGCAACTTTTTTTGGTTGTTGTGGGAGTTAAATGCGATCATTCATGTAAAGCCCTATTCCTGTTAAGTGAAAGTGCTCAAATGTTAGTCATAAATAGTTGTCAATAACACTTTAACTCCCCTCATTTCTGATCCATTATACTTGCTTTTCCCATAATTTGGAATTTCTTTCTTCTTTACTAATCTCCGAGCTTCCTGAATCTCAACATGCCATTTTGTAGCCATGAAGGCCGTATGTGTGTGTGGTTCTATGCAATTTCAAAACTTATATTCTTTGTATTCTAGTTGCCAAGCACTGTAGTAACCACTACTTTCTTAATTTTCCTTTCTCTGATACATTATTTAGCACCTGTGTAGACCTAAGCAGCTGGGCTCAGCTGTGTATAAATATTTGCTTATGTGCTTCTGTTACATTTAGTGATGTGATTCTGTGTACAGCCAGTCGCTCTATTAAATTATAATCTCCTCAGGTCCAAGCACCACACTTTCTTTTACAACTGGTCTGGATGTCCTTCCAAGAGTAGGTTTCAGGAAGACTGAAACTTCAACATATCCTACTGCTTTAATAAGATGTTAACAATAAGTTTCCAAGCATTATGCTCTCATCAAGGGCATTATTTCTTAAAGAAATGTCAGCAATAGCTAGCATTCTAGAGAAATGTCAACTTGGGAGCCTTTAGCTGGTGACTTTTCACATTTAAAAAATTAAAAGAACAAGTTCAGAATTTAAGAAAGAAGTCAACATTAAAGAAAAAGAATAAAAGGGTTTAGTATGCGTTGCTTTCAAGAAAACTTTGAACCATATCTCCCTTGATCAGTGAAGGAATCGATACATTGGATTAAGAAAATATCAAGTCATGCCTGATAGTCGTCATAATAATAGCTGCACTTAGTAGGGGTAGGCGCCTTGCTAGGAGCTTGGTTTCTGTACTCTCATTGTCTTCTCCTCACTCCCATGAGTAGGCACCAGGTTTCTCATTTCACATAGAAGGAAACTAAGATTAAGAAAGGGTTACCTGCCCTGGCTGGTGTGGCTCACTTGGTTGGAGCGCCGTCCCATAACCAAAATGTTGTGGGCTTGATTCCTGGTCAGGGCACATATGTACATTGCATGTTTGATCCCTGGTCGGGGTAAGATCCCTATCTGGGTGCGTATGGGAGGCAACCAATTAATGTTTCTCTCTATATCGATGTCTCTGTCTCTCTCCCTTCCTCTCTCTCTAAAAAGCAATGAAAAAAATGTCCTTGGGTGAGGATAAAAGAAAAAAATGGTTTCACCCATTGTCCAGGATAAAGCTAATAAAGTAACGGAGCCAGTCCTGTTAATCATGAACTGCACTGCCTTCTTCAAAGGAGGAGTTTTATAGATAAGCTATAAAAGATAATTCCAATGTTCCTCTTTTTCTCCTTGCATAAGACCACCCACTTCCTGACACTGCCCACCCTCCCAAGGGAAGGAAGTTCTATCAGTATATTCATGATTAAGCTTGCTTAGTGTATATAAAAAACGACAACTGCCAGGGTTATGGATGGTTTACAAGGAAAACAGGAAAAAAAAAGAAAGAAAACATGTAAAAGTCTCTCCCTGATTGCCTTTATTTGCTCCTGCTCTCAAAGGGCCTGGCTCTCCCTTCACTGCTGGCTGGTGACATCCTCAAGGGAGTCTTGTCCTGTCAGAGCGAAGCCATTAGGGAACATGCCTCATTGCCTTTCAAGAGGAAAGACAGGAAATACCTTTTGCTTTCTTTCTCTTTTACCCTTATCGTCTCTGTTTTCCTTCCTCAGCTCTATTCTTTTGGAGTAAGTAACAGCTAACTTCACCCAGGCGTTTGGTAACTTGAGCCCTCCCAGAAAACGGTCAGAGAATGCTGGCTCCAAACACACACACCATGCAGCTGCTTGGGGCCCTGCTCCCTGGCAGTCTCTCAACTCCCCGCTTGCTCCTCCTGGTTCTCAGGACCCAGCGACTCCAGAGCTAGCCTCTGGGCCTGCACATAAAGCATGCTTTAATAATAAAAACATCGAGTTGGTCTTCCAACTTCAAGCATTCTGTGAGTCTCTTAGCTTTGAGCGGTAGGGGATCCAAGAACCTCTCAGAAGAGTCAGGACTGTGCTGTGGCTGAATTATAGAATTCTTACATTTGTTCTGTTTTACAAGAAGAGTACAGAGGGAGTTTCCAAGTTATAGCAACATGCTATGTTCTATAATGTGATGATGGAGGGCAGCAGGGGATATATAAGGATGCTAATGATGCTTAAACTTTAGGCTTCTCTAATGTCTGGCTTCTAACAGGGGCTCTGCTGCATTTAAAATTAATAATTGTATTCTGTGTTCCAGTTCTTTAAAAAGGCCTCCCAAATTGCATAATTTTCAGGCCACTTAAAATCTGGATCTACTCCTGGTTGAATGATTCTTTGAACACTAGTTCTACACCATGTTTAACTTGAGGAATTCAAACCCTTAAAGGTTAAATATGAAAAAGTGCAAATTATATGAGCAACTAACATTTCTTGAGACTTCATATGTATTAGGCACTGTTTTAAGCATTTTTCTTATATTAACTCCTTCAATCCTTACAACAACCCTGGGCAGTAAGGTCCATTGTTAGCCCATTTTTAGAATGGGAATACGGACGTCACACACTGCTCCAGGGGTCCAGCTAGTAAGTGCCGAAGACTGGATTTGTGCCCAGGAGCTTCGAACTCAGAGCCTGTGCTGTTAGCCGCTGTGCTGTGCTGGTGTGAACTGCGAGTTTCTGTTTTATTTCTGGTTCTTTTGATGTCTTTGTTCCTTATCTTTAGTAAGTCGATGAATTTATTCTTGCCTTCATCTCTTCATCAACAGATTTTTCTCTCTGCTTTCCAGGGATGAAAATGGATTTATACATGTTTAATATAGGAGACTGGAATTAAAGAATGCATAACATGCACTCCCACAGAAATCCAGAGAAGGCAAGTGACTTGCCACTTGGCAATAGAACTTGGGTTGGGACTTAAGACTCTGTCTCTCATTCTCACCATTAAGGCTCTTCTATAGAATATACTCACATTGTCATAGGTATAGAGTGTAGTATAGTATAATATGCATGGTATAGTGTAGTAGTATACTAAGTACAGAGTACAGAATAGAATTTCCATATGCACTGAATGTAGAATTTAAACCAGTAAATTTATTTTAATTTAAAAGATTCTTTTTATTTTAATTGTAAATAAATGTATCTTTCTTTACATTAAAAGAAATTCCAGGTTGTAATCACAAAGGACATAATTAACTTCTGTGACTAACTTTATTATTATTTTAAAGAGCCATTCAAAAAATAAACCACCCATGTTTCAGTTTGGTGTTATTTATGTTTTCAGTACATTTGTCTATAAAATGTAGCATGAGTGTTGAGATTGTTTGGTTAAAAAAATCTAAAACATTTACTCCCAGATGAAGAATGAAATGTAGATTCTTCTGTGATTTAGATGTTTCTCACAGTATTACACTGGTTAACTAGATTTCCATCCATACTCAAAGTTCTTACATATCTGAAACCTACAGAAAATACAATGTATTATTGTTCTTCTACCATCTGGGCTTTATAAATTGACTAAGTATCATTAAAAATGATACCATAGGTAAAAAGCACAATGTTGTGTAATTATGGTTTTCTTCAGGTAATCCTGGGATTTTTTTTTTTTTTGGAAGGATGTTCCTGACAGTTGGGCTTGCTTGTTTTTGTTATTTTGGGGGTTTTTTTTTTTGTTTGTTTTTTGATATTTTATTTATTTATTTTTAAGAGGGGAAGGGAGGGAGAGAAACATCAATGCGTGGTTGCCTCTCATGCATTCCCCACTGGGGACCTGGCACACAACCCAGGAATGTGCCCTGACTGGGAATTGAACCAGTGACCCTTTGCTTTGCAGGCTGGCACTCAATTCACCGAGCCACATCAGCCAGGGCAATCCCAGAATTTTTAAATGTTTTTCTAATAATGTATGATAACAGGTCCCACAAACACCATTTTAAAGAAATTACCTTCTTTATTTCTTCTTGCATTCTCCACATGTAAATTGTGAAGGCTCACAATATTTTCTGTCAGCTCTGACCTCACCTAACCCACACTAAGAACTTTAATTTTCTTCACATTTCACAATAATTCTTTACAAGGCCTCTGGGCTACAAAGGCAACTTAAAGGGCAAGAGATCCAACTGGCCCAGTCAGATTTCTCTGAGCCTTCTCATCTCCCACCCTTTTGGCCTTCAGTCTTGTCATCCTAATAAGGACAGAAAGACAGAAAACAATACCTTTCACCTACGATAACTTCCCCTCAAGATACCACACTATGTTTCAGCCCCATTTCGCCTCTTCGTATTCTTGAGTTGATGTGTTACTTCAGCATCCCTGCTTGCTTCTTCCAGGCCCGAGACACCTCCTCATCACTTGTGGCTGTGGCGCTGACAGACGGTTGACCATCCCACTCTCTGAGCTTGCTAACTTTCTATTTTCTAGACACTGCTCCCATTTAGTTCTCTTCTTAGCTCTTGGACCACTTCCTTCTCTCATTTGTCTGCTTTGCTGATTCTTTTTCTCTTGCTTAAATACTAAATGTTATCAAAATTTACAACCGTATCAGTTGTTTTTGTCTTGGGCTTTACAAATCACCCTGAGTCATTTCCCCCAATCTGCAGGGTGAACTACAACCTTTTTATTTGTTGTACTTGTTCTGCCTCCTGCTTGATTCTGTCCTCTGGGTACTGGGCACAAACTTCTTGAACTGCTCCACAGGGAAGACCTGAAGCGCATCAAACTCAACATGTCCGAAAAGGAAATGCTTTCTTTGTAAAAACCTATCTTCTGCTTTGTGTTTCATGTGGACATTGGCAAATGTCATCATGGTGATAAATCCATTCCATCTTAAACTGTCAGAGCTCTTCAACTCCTTCCTCTTCCTCACTCCCGTATTCAACCATTCACCTAAATCCTGACAATTCTATCTTGACATGCCTCTCAAATCCATCCACTGTCCTCTTTTGTTACTCTCAATGTCACAGATCATCTCTCAGCCTAGATAATTCTACCTGCCTGACTAGCGTTTCTGATGTCACTAGCTCCCTTCTTCTCTCCACCTCCACCGTATTCTCTCCATGCCACTGGAGTGGTCTTTTTAAATGTGAATCTTATCAGGAGATGACTCTGGAATGGTTACACATTATTGCTGAGTCGCAGTATTGAGATGAGTTGCATTTCCTTCCCTTTTACCCGCTCTTATTTTCTACTTGGAGTACATGCTACTTGTGCAACAAGGCAAAAAATATTATTGAAAAAGAAACTGATGGGGTTAAAAAAACCTGACCTAAGAAACTTTGGAAAACAATGTTTTTACGAGATTCCACAAAGCTAAAAACAACAAAACTATGTATGAACACTATACTTTAGTTAGTACATTTATGTCTTCTAGAACTATGGATTAGTGATTGGAACTACAAGTACAAAAGGACTAAATAAATATGCAAATAATTGAAGGTGATGGAATCCAGGTTTCTCACTGTCCGGGACTGCAGTTACAGAAAGGGAAGTGGGGATGCTGGAACAGACGCTGTGGTGCAGGATTGGAGTGGAAATGCCAGTATGAACTCATGTTTAGTTTAATATTTGAGCAAATAGACATGAAAATATTTATAAGTGTGTGTGTACATGGATTAGTGTGCATGCACACATTCTCCAGCTCCGTCCTGCGAGAGGCTGTAGAAGCAGTGAAACTCCTGTAGCAGGAAGCGTACCCATCACCTTGGCCTTGGTTTTTAGGTGTCATTTTCCAACACAAGGAGAAATGTCTGCTTCTAGTCCTGGGTGAGGGAACATCCTGAAGTGTTTGCAGTGCTAGAAGAAAAGAAAATGAAAAAAAAGATACAGCATGTTCAAAAGAGCACAGGAGCCAACCCAAAGGAGCTTGAAATGACCAAAGTAGAACAATTTGAGCAATTAAAAAACTGGATTATAATTCTAAAAACTAAAAAAGAAAAAGCCTTGGTTTCATACTAATATAAAGAACAGATAGAATAAACAAACAAATAACTGGACATGAGTAAAGAAGAGGAAGCATGTTTTTCCTGGAGAAGAATTCCCAAGAATAGGTGTGGACACTGCATCCCTCTCCAGGAAATCAGCTTATTTGTCTTTGCTTCCAGTGTCGGCCAGGTTTAGTGATTCTTTTCTAACAAATGGTACTTAGAAGAGAAGAGAGATTGTCCCTGCACGAAGTGGGGGAGGGGAAATCTATCTGACACTTCAACCACATGGGCAAGGTTGGCATCACCAGTGATAAGTGATTTTGACATTATAGCCCTGATGTCACGCAATGAGTGCAGTATGTCAGCTCTGGAGCATTCTTTCCCAAAATCATGAGACAACATCAGAAGAACTGAAACTGAGGGATGGTCTGCAAAGTATCTGACCAGTGCTTTTCAAAAGTGTCAAAGTCATAAAAAACCCAAAAGACTAAGAGACTTGGACAGATTAGAGGAGACTAAGGAAACATAATGACTAACTTGAATGTGGTCCCCTGGGTTGGACCCTGGAACAGAAAGAGTATTCATGGAAAGGCTGGTGGAATTAATGGCAATGCACCAGTGTTAATTTCCTAGTTTTGACTAGTGTTCCACGGATATGTAAAATGTTAAGATCAAGGAAAGCTGGATGTGAGGTACGTGGGAACTTGGTACTTCTCTAACAATCTTTCCATAAATCAAATATTATTCCAAAATAAAAACTAAAAAGAAAAAAGTATCTGTCTGTGCAGTGCTTATTAACTTGTCTTGAAAAACTTATTTGCATGTTTTTCAGTTTACATTCCTGGGCCCCACCTGGGAGAATCTGATGTGGTGAGTCAGGCAAGCTGCATAATTGTGGCCTAGGAGGTTCTCAGGCACTCCAAGTGTTGCAAAATCACTTTTCTATAGGACAGAGAGATTCTGTCTATGACATTTCCCCTACATAGACTTTAAATTTTTTATAACAAACAGTTGCTCAGGGACCATAGCCAGAATTGCCTTTCATAATTACAATTAACAATATACTAGTGAATAAGGCAAAAATGATTCTGAGTATAAGGAATATAATTGTTGAGTAGCTTTTCACACAGAGAATTGCATAAAACTTGTGCATTTTATTTATAAATACGATATTGTAAGTTTTCTTTCTGCTTGACAACCATGAACCCCAAGGCTTATTAAATATTTATAGATGAGGGAATTATTTCCACATCTTCATTTTGCATTCCCTTTGCTTTGAAGTGAAAATTTACACATGATACATCTCCAGCAAGATTTTCATATGGCCGTCCTGTACTTGCAAGCTTCTTGTGAAACAGAAACACTCTAGAGTTATTTCAATAGACAGGAAAAAAAACACAACACTTCAAACCCAAACCAAGTTAGTCACATATGGCAGAAAGTTTAAAAAAGAAAAAGGTGCTGGTAAAAAAAATATTGAAAAAAGACTGAATTCAAGAGAGACCATGTAAATTAAACCTTAATATAGTCAAGAAAGAAGAAACCATACATATTATCTCACAATAAAAGCAGACATTAACAAGAATAGAATAATTTAAAGATATATGTATCTTTATATACCTATAAAATGTGTATGTATGTATATCTTTATATACCTATAAAATGTATATGTATGTATGTATGCACATATATACATGTAAATATATACATATAAATGTACACATATACATACATACACATTTAGAATTTAAAAGCACTCTTTCAAACAAGGATTTTAATCGGGCTATCTTGGTTTAACAAGGATATCAAACCCAGTTACAAACTAGGCAACAACTAACAACAAGAAAAACACTGCATAATGAAACTTATGTGACACAGTCAATGTGTTAACCACAAGCAGTGAATTGAATTCCAAACCTCTCAGGATCTCTTGTGTTAAAGTTATGACATGGATGGGGAAGTAGTAGACCCTGAAAACTGGGATAGAAACATGCAGGTGGATCTAATGTAGCTGAAGAATTGAACATCTAAATTCTGCTTACTTTGCCAGTAGAAGCAGCTTTTCCTCTCTGACTCAGGAAGCTGGTCTTACAGCCTAGCCAACCAGCAATGTCTCTGTTTAGGCAGTTATCCTGGAGGGGAATGCTGAGGACTGTAGCGCTTTACGCAGAGGACTAACAAAGCTTATGTTTCAAATTAATTACTCTGTCTGTTGAGGCTATTTTGGAGGCTACCTCAGTAATTTAGATGAGAGAGGACAGTGACTGGATCCATCTGGGAGCAATGGGGTTGATGAGAAGTGGTCAGAATGTTAATACATTCTGAAGGTAAAGCCTGTGCAATCTGCTCACTGATTGTATTGGGCACAGTAGGGAAAGAGAAGAGCCAAGGATGATTTTAATGTTTTGGGCTTTAGCAAATAGAAGAATAAAGTTGCCCCTACCCCCAAGTGAGATAGAGAAAGTTGCATGTGGAGCAGGTTTGGGGACAAGGTCAAGCTCCATTTTGGGTCTATTAAATCAGAGAGGTCAGACATCCTAGTGAAGATGTGGAGGAGGCAGTTGGCTATATGAACCTAGAGAAGTTTGCATTGGAGATCTACATTTGCAGGTTGTCAACATATAAATGATGAGGACATCCTGGGACTTAATGAGATCACTAAGGGGGTGAGCATAGGTGGAGAAGGGAAGTGGTCAGGGATTGAGCTTGGGACTCTCCAACTCTAAATCTTTTTCCTAAAGTAGAAGAACCAATCAGGGAAATTGGGAAGGAGTGGCCAGTGAGGGAGAAGGACCACCGGGAGGTGTGTCATCCTGGAAACCGTGTAGAGGAGTGTGAGCAGTCAACCTTGTCACATGCTGGGCTGACAGCAGGATTGACCATTGGACTTAGTAACTTGGAAATTACTGATGACTTTGTCAAGAACAGTTTCACTAGAAGGGTGAAGACAAAAGCTTGACTGAGTGGATTCAAGACACAAAGAAGAAAAAAGGCAGAGACTGACAGGAAATTTGCTGCAAAGGAGGGTAAAGGAAGAGTGTTGGTAGGAAAAGCGGGATCAAAACAAGCGATGATTTTCTTTTTAAGATGGGACAAATAATAGCATGTTTGAATCCCGATAGAAATGATCCAAAAAGTCAGTGAAAAATTAATGGTTGAGGATATAGACTAAAGAATTGGTGGACTGACATCCTTGGTTAGGTGAGAGGGAGGGATCTAGCACACAGACGAAGGGGCTGACCCTTAGAATGGAAACTTCATCTATGGGGGAGTGGGGACACAGAGAATGTGGGCAGCAGATATTTTGGTAGAAGGCTGTGGAAATGTTCTTCTAATTGCTTCTGTTTTATTAGTGAAGTGAGAATTAAAGTCTGTATCTGAAAGCAAGGATAGTCCAAAAATTCTATGAAGATATAAATAGAGGGTCCAGCAGCAGTAACACCTGCTTGAGTGTGGTTGGTAGGGTAATAATATGGGTGGAATAATTTATAGTTTTAATTTGAAAATTTCATTTAAAATGTCACATGATGTGCTTGAGTGTGATATTGTTAGATTACAGAATTCCATGTTTATGATTTTGTAATAAAAGATTTTATAATAAAAAGGGGCATTATTTGTGCCAGACCCTGTATTTCAAAGAAACTCATTACTTTGAGGTCCTTCTATCTAGCAGTGGAATCGATGGAGGCAGGGGTTTAGTTTGAGAAGTGCCATAATCATGTGTACAAAGAACACCTGCCATGTGCAGCTCCTATCCAGCTGTTGGATGTATAACTCAAAATGATGTTCTTCCAGAATTTGGCATACCTGGAGGGAAATCTCAGGGCTTTGATCCCTTGGTGGATGTTCTAAAAGGAGCATAATCCATGGTAACTGCACAAACTGCTCCCAGATAACTCACCAAAGAGCTTAGGAGTGGAAATAGTACAGATTCGTCTTGATTCCAGATTCACGCAGTGTTTAAGTCTCTTTTCTCTTCTGCATCTGGTGAACTTCCTGAAGCAAATATTCATGTTTAGTCTGATGTGTCTTCCCACGTAGCTGCCAGGTCTGTTTAGGTGTGCAAAGCCACTTGGTTCTCACTGCCTTAAAGTCTGATGTTTTTTTTCCCTGGAGTTTCCTGAGATGTCTCACAGCAGCATGCCTTCAGGCTGGGCTTAACTGGGGGAACGGTGTTAGGCAGGGGGCTTCTTGGCACAGTGACAGCACTTTTAAAGAGAAACGCAGTAGGAAATCAACATTCCGTTTAGTCCTTCATTCGTCTATTTAGAACTTTGGAATTTATGAGCAACCTCATTCATTTTGAGAAAAGAGAAGACTAGTAAGAAATAGTAAGCAAAAAGAAAATGATAGCACTCTATTTTTATCTTTATCTTGAAGTTAGCCTGCAGAGAAAATCTACTTTGTTCGCACATTTTAAGTGCCTGTGTGTGAGTGTGTGTGCACATGCAAGCCTGTGTATAAAAATTGGGGTAGATTTCATGACCTTTCTCCCACCTTTGTAGTAACAGGCAATTCTACATTTTAGGTCACAAACATGGAGTCTCAACTCTCTAACAGACAAGTCAGAAGCATTAATTAATCTCCATTCAAGGTTAAGTTTCTTCTCCCCTGCCCCCTCCCCCACTGGAGACGTGTTGTTCATGGTCTGACATCCGCTCTCTCCCCGACTGCTCCTCTGCTAGGCTGGCTGGGTCCTCTAGGCTAAAAGGGAGAGGCCGGAAGAAGTCAAGGCGCAGTGGGTGCTAGAGCACTGGCTCCTAGAGCCAATTATGAAACAGCAGGAAAATAATCAGCTGGTTGTTATATGGTTGGTAGCTTGAGATCAGTTAGGGAAGGTGTAGCTATATCACAGAGACAGGCAAATGCTGTATAAATGGACTCTCCTCACTCTGGATGCCTGTTTTACTAACATCCTCTGGGTTAGGCAATAGCCTTTGGTGGCTTTGAGGTCTCTGTACTTCTCAGACAGTCTACCTCTCCTGCCCTGACCTGGAGACCCCATCATCAGCTACCTCTGAGGTGATGGACAAGTGCATGTTGTCCTGTGGCAGGACACTCAGATTCTTTAATGAGCTTCTGGATTTAGATGATTACCCCACAGCCCTCCTGTTGTTGAGGGGCCCATTGTTCTCTGGACAGGATCCTTTCTGATATCACCTCAGAACAGTATTCCTCTTATATTAGCTTTTTATTGATGCATAAAAAATTACTGGAATCTTTAGGGGCTTAACACAACATACATTTATTACCTAATTTTCCATGGGTCAGAAATGGGGTCCTCTGCTCAGAGTCTCACAAAACTGTGATTAAGGAGTCAGAGGGGCCATGTTCCCTTCTGGAGCTTGGGGTCCTCTTCCAAGCTCATGTGATTGCTGGCAGAATTCCATTCTGCATGGCTGTAGATTTGAGGTCCCTGTTTCCTGGCTGCCCATCAGCCAGGGCTGTTCTCAGCTCCTAGGAGCCACTTGCAACTTTTTGCTGTGTGTCCTTATCATAGGCCCTTGGACTGCATGACAGCTACTCCTTCAAAGCCAGAAGGAGAATCTCTCTCTGCCATTTGCAAAGAGGGAGTCATATAATGTGATATAATGACAGGAGTGACTATCCCATCATCTTTGCCTAATTAAGGTGGTGACTTCCCATTCCTTTGGCATACTGTGCAACATAATCAAGGCAGTGACATCTAGTCACTCTCACCATATTCTTTCAGCTAGGAGCAAGTCACAGGTTCTGCCCATGTTCTGTGAGAGGGGATTGTACGGGACTGTGACTCACTGGAGGTCACCTTAGGTTGTATCCACTGTACCACCACAGGTTCTACACCCGACCCCTGAGTTTTAAAGACCTTTGACCCATTGTCAGAGAGGAGCACAGTTTCTTCTCAACAGAGGCTCAGCTTCTCTGTGTCTTGCTACCAAAGAAGCCTGCTGGCTTCTCTTTCCTTCAGGATTTCCTGGACAGTAGAGACATATTTTCTGTGTTCTGCTACAGGGACCAAATGTGAATCCCTCTGATGACCACTTTGAAATCTGCTGTCTTTTGACCTGAAGCAAAGGAAGTTGAAGTTGACTTTGCATCCCTGCCCTTCGGGTGAAAAAGGAATTGGTTGTCAAAGTGTAAATTTCTCCAAAGAATTCTCCTCAAATCTTTCTCTTCTTATTCTAATGTCTTTGTATAAATTGAATCTTGTTGATGGGCTCAAGAGTCTTGTAGAAACTTCAACTTCCATAATAGAAAACCAATAAATTACTGTGTAAAATGTATAAAGTAAGAATAGCAGCAGTATACATTATTTTAAAATGTGTATAAATATTAGAAAAAGTAGTTAAAAGAATGAGAACTGGGTGACACTGGAAAGCAGGAATGGGTGTGGGCAAGGGTGAGGCAGTTTAGTGATATTTTTCTTTATTATCTCTGTAGCACTAATAATTGTTTAAAGAATATCTACTTTTATGATTTGTATTTTAAACAAAACAAACTTAGCCCTGGCTGGTGTAGCTCAGTGGATTGAGCGCGGGCTGCGAACCAGGCATTGCAGGTTCGATTCCCAGTCAGGGCACATGCCTGGGTTGCAGGCCATGTCTTCCAGCAACCGCACATTGATGTTTCTCTCTCTCTCTCTCTTTCTCCCTCCCTTCCCTCTCTAAAAATAAATATATAAAATCTTTAAAAAAACAAAAACAAAAACAAAACAAAATAAACATAGAGTCCTTACGTTCATTTGGTCTTTGTCCTTTCATATGTTATTGGAAGACTGAACATAGGAATTTTTATTCTTTAGTTTACTCATCGGCTAAGTGAGCACAGAAATGCTTTAAAAATTAAGAAATAAAAACCCTTGGTTAAATGTTTTGAGACCCTCTCAAGAAATATGCTTAAAAATGTTAGTTGTGATGAGCCAATTTGCCATAACCAAACCTAAATATTGAATCAAATACTGTTTGCCTAAGTTTTTTCTATCCCAAAGTTTTGGTCCACTTGAGACAATTTGGTCTCAGCTGAAAGTGAATTTGCTGAACACCAACTACATTGATGCCTTGTGCTTAATATGGCTTAAAGTCGAATTGTTGATGGCACATTCGACATGTCTAGAAGTCAAGGCTCACTTTAATGGAATATGTTCTATCTAAAATGTTCACTAATGTTCCTCGTTATGCTAATCTTCCATATTAATATCCTAGGCATGCAAATATATAGACATATTGAACATATAAACAGTGCAAGACAGGAAATCACAAAAGGCTGAAAGCAGCATTCACAGCAGGAAACAAACTGTGTCAGTGATCATGAAGATGAGGCCAAAGTCACAGCTGTGACAGTCCCTGCAATCAGCAGCTAGGATAGTTGACCTTCAGGCTTGAGGGGCCTGGTGCTCAAGGATCACTCTTTGGAGCTGTACTTTTCAATACTCAAAAAGCACATTAGAAAGCAGAGGCAGCTCTTCCTATTACAGCTAATGATCTATCTTCTGTAAACCGACTCAGGCCATTTTGGAGAAGCAGAATCAGAAGTTATTTTGGGGGGACAATAGGAGATCCCAATAGTGTAATGCAGGTGAAGTTTAGCTCCTCTCTCTGCTTTTAAGGGCTGAGGAGGTCCTAGCTCTCTGTCTTTAGGTGACTCAACTCCACGGCACATGGAAGGTTTAAGTGAGGCAGATGCAACCATTTCCTGGAGGCAGGATTCTGTTACCCTGAGAGTTGACATCAGGCAAACAGAAGTCTTCTCACCCAATTTCAGCTGGATATAGGACAGAGGGCACAGGCCAGAGGTCACCTCAAGTTCTTATTTTAGGGTAGGAAGTTTCTTGAAACTATTTTATTTGAGCTCTTCCATATATCTAGAGTGTCATTAAGTTAATCATGGAAAGCTTATTCCTAATACTCTTTATGTTAATTTCCCAAGCCTCTGATATGAATAGAGTAAAAGAAACCTAAAGACCAGTGCTGGCCTCTGGAGTGTGGGCCTCCCAACTCCCTACTAACTGACTAGCTTACTAACCATCCCTGGGGTGGGAATTTCTGCTTAGGACGACAGACTGCACCTGAGGCTTTACTTAAATTGAGGCATGCTGTTTATGCTGAGTTATTTTAAAGGAAAACACAGGTGCCATAGCAAGGCCCATTAGTTGGATTATCCATGGTTGCATTTGTCATAGATATGAGTGCCCCAGGAGCAGGAAGACACATACTTGGAAACAAAACACTTGAGGGGATGATATTGTTGCATTGCTCTCTCACACTGGAGCTTGATGTTTCTGCTGTGGGCCAAGGGGGAACATAAATTTTGTTGTTTCACTTCCATCTTCTCCCATTTCTGAAATAAAATTGGCAAACGACTGCAGGCTCCTGGTCATCGCTGAGCTGCCCCCAAACCACTGGAAGCTCTTCATCTTTTCTCAGTGACATGAGCAGAAAATTGATGTCTTGTAGGTGGGATTAGTTCAAATGTAACACCATCTCTCAAGTAAGGGGTGTATTCTTTATTTTATGTCTCTGTACTTTCCAGTTAGCTCTAAAGGAAGAAATTCATCTTTCTCTCTTCTTTCTCCACTGCCTGTCTTCTCCCTGCCACTTTCTGCATTAAAAAAATATCTTCCAATAAGATGTTTGATTTCTTGCCTCTTTGTATTAAACAGGGCTAAGCTATTTCTAGAAAGGAAGTTAAATTTTCATTATTTCAGGTCATGAGAAAGATCTTCTAGCAACAGCAACTTCTATTGTGTCTGCTATACATTTAAAATGTGAAATGTGTCTCATCTGGGTAGCACCAGCACTCTGCTGAGCCTCTTCTTGGTGCCGTTGTCTCCTTGCACCAGGTGTCACGGATCATTTGCGCCTGCAGGTGGGCACATGAACACTCAGGGTGCCTTTAGACATGTATTTTTTCATTCATCCATTACATATTTACTGATCACCACTTGTCAAGGGGAAGAGGATACATATAAAAATGAGAGAAATGTACCATTTAACCACAGTGAGATACTTAGTGATGGCTCTTTTAACAGTAATGCTTGAATGTTTCTCTGGGGCTCCTTCCCTTACCAAATTGAGTATCTGTAGAATGGCATGTTAATTCCACTTCAAAAAACCATGTGTTAAGCTATAAACCTAGGGGCTGAATTAACCTGGGTCTCCCTTGCTCCTTCCCCTCCTCCCTCCCTCCCTTCCTTCCTTCCTTTCCTTCCTTTTTAAAAAATCTAGACTGGACTGAATCAAGTGAAGCAAACAAAAATTTCCCAGCTGGTGCCAACTTAACATGGATTAGATGAAGCAAGAGATAGCAGGCTTTTTATCTGGCAAGCACTAAAGATCAGACTCACTCAGCACAGACCAGTGTGAAAACAGGGATGGACAAAGCATCGAGGATTTGGCCAAACCACCATATCTCTCCAGTGTGCCTTTAGAAAACATGGAGAGAAAATACTTCTGGCTCCAAGTACAGTTATGTTGAGTAATAAGGCACAGCCCCCGCACAGAGCTGTACATGGAGGTGCTCAGTAAATACTTGCTTGCTGAAGTGATAATGTTTGACTTGCACTGCCTCTGAAGCACCTTCATCTGACCCAGGGTATTTGTGGGCCGGACTGTGAACACCACCATGCACTGGCTTTCTCAGACTAGTGTCTCCCATGCAAGAAAACCTTCTAATTCCCAATAAACTGAAAAATTGCATAAATATTCAGTAACTTGAAGATTTAAGTATGTAAATACTCAGTGTCCTTCTTACCTCCAAACATGTCTGCAAATGATCTTGGCTTGTTCCTTGGAGATGAACCAAATGCTTTCGCTAGTGGCAGAACATTCTCTCTCCCTTTGCTTGTATGGACCTGGCCTAACTTAAAAATAAATGTTTAGTTAAGACAATCTCTAGCTTGACCCTTCTGACGGCACAGGAAACTGCCTTTCGTAGAGCTGTCCATGGCTATAGGTTGGAATGTCTTGATGTAGGCAGAACAGTGTTTCCAAGGAAAGTCCTTTCTCATTTACTGGCTGCTCAAAATGGTAATGGCATTTAACACTTGCCCTTGTGTTCAACAAGTCAACATCTGTGGGGTGTGGAAGGCAGTTAGACAGACATGAGCAGAGCAAGGGCCATGCGCCAGGTACAGAAGGTCACCAGGGCAGGAAGCCCCGGGTGTCTAGTAATGGGCAACACTGGGAAAACAGGGAGCTCACCCCCAGGGTAACCTTTGTTCCCTTAGATGGCTCTGCAGTGCGGACCCTCCCCTGACCTTTCATCTGCTGGTATGTCGGCAGTCAAGTAGGTTGGATGCCCTCAGGGGAGGAACAAACAAGGGGGCCGGAGGACAGCCCTTAAGCATTAAGCCCCCAGAACAAGGGGGTTCTGACCCACATCAAATATATCTAGGCCTCAGTTGTGTTTCAGCCCCAGGCCCAGAAAAGCAGCAAAACCAGACAAGTGATGCCAGGGCTGTACTAATGACCCTCTGCCCTGGGGCCAACCACTCAGTGGAGATTGATCCTGAAAGGACACACCTGGAAAGACGATAAATATAAAGGTCCTCCTCTGGAAACTCTCCTAAAATCCCTGACCTTAAAAGTCCTTAGGATGAAGCCCTGGCTGGTGTGGGTCAGTGGACTGAGCACCAGCATGTGAACCAAAGGGTCAATGGTTTGATTCCCAGTCAGGCCACATGCCTGTGTTGTGGGCCAGGTCCCTAGTAGGGGGCAAATGAGAGGCAACCATGTATCTCACATGTTGATGTTTCTCTCCATCTCTTTCTCCCTCCCCCTCTCTCTAAAAAAAGTAAATAAATACAATCTTTTTAAAAAAGAAAAGAAAAGAAAAAGCCCTTAGGATGGAGGACCCAGCACAGCTCTCTCTTGGGAGTACGATGGCACCTGTTTCCACTCCCTTCCCTCAGTCGTGTTTTCCTTGTCCCCCCATACCCCCCAAGCTCCTGGGCCCTTCTTTTGGCTCTGGAACTTGTTTCCTGAGCCCATTTCTTCTACAGCTCACTTTTACCTCTGTGATTTTCTAAATAAGCTTTCGCTTACAGTTTGAGTCTTGGCTCTGAATTCTTTCTTAGCCAGAGCTCAAGTACCAAGGTCATTGCACTGAGGTCTGGTCTGACGCCACTGGTCCTCCTGGTGCTGTTTTCCCACCAATGGAGGTAACATGATGGGTACTGGGGACAGATTTTACCTTTTGTCTTAAACCAACACAGCATGTTGATGTGCTCGTAATTTATGAATAAATGAGGCTCATCATTCGGCACTATGGCTAATCGCATCAGTTTGTAGTGTTCACTGAGAAACACTGATGGCTGTGCCTATGTGGCTATTCCCTCTCACTTGCCTGCAGTCAGCTAGTTTGAAGCTTTCAAACTATGGATAGGTAAGTTGGATTTAACTAGAACCAGTGGGAGGAGCATGGAGTTTGCATTTAAATTCATCATTTTTTTTTGATATAGGGCAAATGTTTTCCCTGTTCTGAGATTTCTTGATTTGTAACAGTGCAACATCAGGGCTGAGTGAGATTTTCCCTGTTGTCCCAGAATCATTAGTAAGACCCCATGCTGAGAATGTACCCCAAATTCTAAGTCCTGAGAAATGCATCTACTGGGACCTGCTATCTCCTTGCATATTTCACTGAGAAGAGTTATTCCAGCAGACTTGGCATCACCCCTCCACTATTTCTCACTCCCTGCTAATATCAGAGGACAGAAGAAAAGCTTTTTGGGGGGAGTGCTCATTTCTGCTCTTTGCTGTGTGTGTATGTTCACAAATGCCCGTGTGCAAGCACTTGCATGTGGTAGAGGGGACTATTGCGTGCAGAGGCTGCTGGGATTCTTGTCCTCCGCTTTGACATGTGCCCCCTTTCAAGAAACACTGAGATGGTCCCCACCTGTGTGTGTCGCAGGCTTAGGAACTGGTCTAGAAAGTTAGAGTTTGGGGGCAACTGTCTCTAGAGGAATCACTCAGTGTGGGACAAAGGAATGTGACACAACAATGTCAGCTGGGGTCAGTCAGGGACGAGACCCCATTTTGTAAGGAGCCGCCAGTGTCTAGAGTCGTGACTTAGAGGGAGCACATTGGGGAGGAGGAAGCATGTTGGAGCCACGGTCAAGCAGGGGTGGTGATTATGGGAGACATGCACCTCACTCTGTCCTGCCCCCTCTCTAGATGACAGATTACATGACAGGGAAGAGGAGGAAAGGGGAAGGCACCTGCTAAGACCATGCCCTTGGCTGGGGAAAGGGACAAGAATGTGATGAATTGGATATAACATTAAGTCTTAATCAAATAAAGTGACTAAAAACCATGGAGTAGGCTAAGATGTTGTTGTCAGGGAAGGGCCTTGTTCTAGCATAGATGGTTACTGCTACTGAAAGAAAACAAAATGGTTTCATATTCGTAGCCTAATGAGTCTTAATACCCTACTGTAGCCTTCTAGTTCATTGTCCTTCTTCCTATTTGGTGCCCCTGGCTAAATGTTATCTCTCTCATAACCCACTGCTATTTAGAACATATTAAATATTTGATTCTACCTCTCCCATATCTGTTATACAAACCTTTGAGGTCTGAGTCAAATCCCACCTCTTCCTAGAAGTCTTTCTTAACAACATCAGGCCCACTTTCTACCCTACCTTTTCCCCAATTGCACTCTGTCATTTGGCATTTTCTGGAATCCATTCTTGCTTTTCATTCCAATTGACAACACCCTAGTTCAAGACCTCATCAAATCTTATCTCTGAATTTGCCACATACTGCCTAAGGACAACTGGCTGAGTACCTGGTGCATTTGGCAAGCCTTGCACTCTGAAACAGACAGCAGGAGTCAGAGGCATATGTTTTTCTACATTGCACAAGACTGTTAGCTCACCAGGTGTGCAGCTCTGTGGTCATTAGTGCTCGGAGGGAGTATTATTTTTTTTAAGTTGCATCAAAGTAACCCACTTCTCTCCCCACCCTAGTTTCTTCTGACTTCAAATTATCCTGTTCATGGCTGACAGACCAATTTTTTTTTAACTCAAGAAAATCTTTTTTTTATACATAAAAGTCACCATCAAGGTCATCCCGACATCGTGCCTATGGGATATCGTTGTGGGAGGGCTAAGAAGAGACTTAGCCTGGGTGCACAGTGGAATGAAAAGCTTGCTAGCACCAGGATTCTCAAACTTCAGTGTGTATACAAATCACCAGCAAATCTTATTAAAAGACACAGTCTGATTCTGGAGGTCTGGGTGGGATGTGAGATTCTGCAGTTCTAACGCGTGCTCAGGTGATACTGATGATGCTTGTCCCAGGAACACATGTCAAGTAGCAAGCAAATCTCATGTAATCCTCACAAAGGTCCCTGGGAGGTGGGTGTTATTTTTAATCCAACTGATGAATGAGGAAATTAATGCTCAAACTGATTGAATCGTTTAGTCAAGTTTGCATGTCTTGAAAGTAAAGGAACAGGGACTCCAATTCAGGTCTGCCTGATTCAAGACCTCTTTTTTAACAACTAGAGTATATTCCTTCTAGAAGGGTTAAACAGAAGAGAAGGAACTTAAGGAGGGAATTCCATTCAGAAAGCAATACATGCAGACTGGGTGATGACTTGGCCTTGATATTCTCAGTCAAATTGGTGAGGAGGTCACGGGTTCACAGAAATGGAGCCTGGGGGAGTGGGAATGAAAGGCTTATGAAGAGTTTGAAGGGTCTGGAGCACCCTGTGCTAAGGAATCAGCAAGAGGAACAACTGCAAGGCTTCCAAACTGCGCTTTAGAATCACCTATGCATCTTTTACAACTTTCCACACTGAGGGCTTATATCCCAGCCCCAAACCAATGAAGTTGCCAACTTTGGGGCTGGGATATAAGCGTCAATATTTTTTAAAGCTACCCAGATGATTCCAAAATACAGACAGTTTTGGGAACCACCACTGTAAACTGTTTGCTTCTAACATTGAAGGGGCAAAGTCTTTATTTATAAAGAATCTAAAAAGCATTAAATTATGGTTTTGGGCTTTGAAATAGTTCAGTGTTTGGCAAACTTTTCTGTGTAGAGCAAAGTAGTAAATAAAACATTTTAGACTATGCAGGCCAAGAGACAAAACTGAGGATACTGTATAAATACTCACATGACAAGAGAGAAGACAAATGTGTACAAAATTTCTATTAATGAAATGTAAAATTTTATAAACACTAAACTTTTAATTTCATGTAATTTCTATGTTGCATAATATTATATACTTAAATTTTTTCCAACCATTAAAATGTGAAAATTATTCTTAGCTGGCAGGCCATACAAAAACAGGCAGTGAGCTGGTTTTGGCCCCTGAGTTGGAGGGGCGAAATGTGCTGACTCCTGGTGTAATTAAGGACATGCCTTCTGGAAGCCAATGAGGCCACCAAATGTGTGCATTTGAACAGAAATACATCCGTATTCAAAAGAGCGCCCTACTTGACTAGCAGTAAAACTGTCCTTTGAAAAACCACTGTACTTTCTAAGGACAAGGTTTCAATCAACTGACAACATTCTGAGGCAAAGCCTACTCTTACCCATACTTTTTCATAACTGAAAATAGCTGGCTGAAAATATGAACAAACTACATAATCTACTACCTTGAATAGTGTGCTTTATAAATAATTCAAAATACTTTAATTTAAAAATATCTCAGAAAATATAAATAGGATTTTGACTTAATTTTAAGATGTCTTGGTGTTCCACTAGATGTCGGCTTTTTCCAGGCCCTGACTTGTCGGAGTCCTGGTTGCAGAGGGCACAGTCTTGTGTGTCTACTTTGTATGTTTGAATGCAGAGACCACAGGCTGAAGTACTGCAGTTTCACGGGAAGGCTCTCTGTGCCACCCAGCAAAGAGTCTGGAATGCATTAGAAAGGTCATAGAAATCACTGTAGTTTCTTGAGGCATTTTATAACTAGACCATCCTGAATTGTATTAATAACATCAGATACAGTTTCTCATTAGCAAAAAGCACAAAAAAAATTTAAAGAATGGAGTCTGAGGACCTGATAATCTAAATATTGAGTTTGTGATTTACTTACAAATGCATAGTTGTTTTCTCTCTCTCCCTGTGTATGAAAATGTTCAATTGCTAGCAGAAATTACCAGAAAATAAAAAGTTCCTCCGTTTGGAGTTTGTCTGCCTTGAGAATTTGCCAGGCATTGAATGGCGCCCTCTGCTGTCAGTTTTCTTTATTACAGTAAACTTTGATTTATATTGTTTTACCCTTCCTTGAACCTATTCAGGTTTTTAATGCTTTTGTTATGATTGTACATTTCACATAACAAAGAAAACATAAATTCCACAATGCCAGCTGCTATGGTTAATAACCTGTCAATTTTGCCCTTTTTGAACTAAACCATAGCATGGGAACATCTGGCAGTTTCCAATTTCCATGTCAGAGTGGGGTTTTGACCTCGATTTCACTTTCAAATGGGTCTCTTTGGCAGAATAACTCTGCTTTCTCAATTAACTTCACCGCTGACACCCTTTACAGTGCATCTGAGGCTTTAAACCCAATGCTTTAGGAGGTAATTGTGCAGTTGTCACAGGAAACTATACCCTCCCCTGTTCCTTTAATCGCCTTTGTTATTTTCTCCTATTCGTTAACTGTGAACGCTCCTTGATTCTTATTTCTTGGGCCTTTAATTAAAAAAAAATTCTACATTTGTTGTAACTGAGGGCTCATCAATTCTCACAATCCTAGTCACCATGTCTACATTCTTAAGCTGTGTCATCTCCTGGGCCCTGGAGGGGAAGCACAGGGCAAGGCTTCACTGGGTGCCTGCTGCATGAGCACGGTGGTGGGTGTGTATGTGTGCATATGATGTAATGCATATCTACCATATGAAAAACTCTATGACATATGAAGTGTATACTGTATATAATACATAAAATATAAATATAAAAATAGATATAAAATGGATCTCTTTGCTGCTCCTTATTCACTGGCATTAGACTATCTTCGCTCTGGCACTCAATTCTGGGGAAGCAGTTTTTCAGCCTCTGTGATTCTGAATTTATTCCTGTGCGTTCTAAGCCCACCACCATCATACCGACGTCATCCCTTCACATCTGCATGGCAGTTTTAGCATTTTAACTCTTTTTTCACCTCCACTATCTTTCTTTCCCTTCTATCTGCTCTGCATGGTCTTATCATACCACTCTTCTTAAAAAGTGCTTCTTTAATTATTCCCCTCCCCTTCAAAAACAATGATAATCATTCCCCATCACTTAACCATTCAATTTCAAACTTTTCACCCTGATCTTCTAAGCCCTTCGGATTCTGGCTTTACCCCTCTAGCCTAATATTCAGTTTCTGACAAGGCTATTCCCACAGGCCAACTCCTTCATTGCCTCCCCTTCTACTCCAGGCCTTGCATTCCCACTCTAATTCTTTCTCATTATGCTCCTGTCTGAAATATTTTCTTTCTCTCTACTTGCCAAAATACAACTCTCATTTGAAATACAAATATTTCCATGAAACCTTATATAATATTCAGCCAACATTGATATGACCCTTTCTCAGCTACCTGTTCAGTATCTATTGTTAGTTTCATGCACTATAGTATTTTTATTGTATTTAATTTGATGCTGGTGTGTATTCTTTGGGAACTCTTAGTTTCTGTAATATACCTGTGTCACTCACAAGACTATATACATTTCTGCAGATAGGAATATAGTCTGGTATTTTGCACCAAAGTACCTACAATACTGGGATTAGTCAATTACTTAAATGCTCTGAAATTCATTTTCTTCTGTAAAATACAGGTAATGATACCTCTCTACCAGTCTTATTTTGACACTCGAAGCTGAAATGAAATGATGTGGATGAATGGTTCAAAGCTTTCAAACTCATTTGTTACCACTAATGATGATACATAACTTCTTTTTTCCTGAGATACCAGCTAATACAGGGTCGAGGACTTTTTTTTTGAGGATAGAACTAATCACCCGGGACGGTCACAGCCACATGAGGAAAGGACACTGTGTCTCAGAAGACATATTGGATCTGCCACAGTGAAAGACTGAGTCAGTATCCTCGGCTCAGCTCTTTGCTCCCCACGTCCACAGACTGCGATGATGTCTATCCATTCATGTGAAGGCTCCTGAAACATCAGTCTGTATTTGCTGTTTTTACTCTAGCAGTCTGGAATCAAAACTCACAATTACACGGAAATTGTTCTCTAAATGTGATCAAAGACATTCTAATTGCTTGATCAAACAGCTCCTCTTCAGTCCTCATCCCTTCAGACCTGTCTGGAGCATTAGAAACCATTGAGTAGATTTGTGAAGTAATGTTTGATGAAAGAGAGGAATGTTTCAGTGAAAGAGACTGTAGTGGGAAAGACAGATTTGACTACATCTCAGTGAAGGGCGCCTCTACATCAGTAATTTCATAAACAACAAAATGAAGGCAGACAAAAACTTTGAAAATATTTGCAGCTTATTTGACAATCACGTTATTTTTTCTCATATTAAAGCCTATAAATAATATGACAAAAATAAACGACATAATAAAAAAGTGGAAAAATGTCACCAACACACAAATTACAGTAGAAAAAATGCAAATATTACCCATATAATATAATGTTCAACTTCAGTAAAAATTAGTCAGTGGGCAGCTTTAGGTTCAATCTTTTAAAAAAAATATTTTAGAAGTATATTAAACTTTTGAGCAGGTTCCATAAAAAACTCTTATCAACCTGCTGAGTCCCTCATGTTGAGTTCTAAATGGTGGGCCCTCCTCCCTATGCTTGAGGGAGTTGTCTGGGCACAAACTTTCCTCCTTCCGGGAACATGCTGGGGCCTGTCACCCTAACGCCAATCCTGAAGACAGCACTACCCGTCAAAGACATGCTTCCGTCGAGTTATGTCATGAACACAGTATAGCTACCATCCCTTATCCAGTGAAGAATGGAATCGAGGAAAATGGACAAATCATGTCAGATCTTGTTGAAGGAATGAGTGATGGGTTCTCTAGGAAGGCAAAGAAGATGCAGAAGTCAATTCTCTTTAATATGGCTTGGTGTAAATATTGTAGGTTTGTATTTCTGATTCAGGTTATAGATCTTCCCAGGGTTATTGGCCAGTCATGAAGTCACGTTGCCAAGAACTTTCTTATTGCCTTGAACTACCTCTCCTGCCACACACCCACATATTATGTGATTCCACTTATGTGAAATGTCCAGAACATGCAAATCCATAGAGATAGAAAGTAGGCTGATATTGCCTGTGACTGAGGGGGCAGGGCAAAAATGGGTACGGCGTTTTCTTGGGGGTGATGAAAATATTCTAACACTGACTGTTGTAATAGTTGCACAACTTTGTGAACACACTAAAAACTATTGTTTGCTTCCAGTGGGTGAAATGTATGGTATGCATGTGAATTATATCTTGATAAAGATGTTATTTACAAAGTACTATATTGTATATACTGTTATGACTTCATCATAATAGTTTGTTCTCATAGTTTTATTTGTTCTTTACCTCAACCATCACATCGCACCGATGTTTCTTAGCTTCTCGCTCTGAACTGGAGACAAAAGTACACTATAAATTTCTTGTGATTTCTTATATCAAAAGATTTTCTTGGGTAAACTTTTTACCCAAAAAAAATCTCATCAACCTAGTTCTGTTGCAAAGAACTGTAGGCAAACCCTATGAACATCAGTGTCTGTGACATGGCCGAAGACTAGCACCTGTGGAGTCCCCCAGGCAGGCTTCTCACCTGATCAGTCCACGTTTACTGTCCTCTGATGGGGCTCATGCGATCAGTAGTACATGCCACAAAGGTGAACACTTCCCAATTCTCAGTTCCCCTAAAATAATTTACCATGGTTCCAGAAGGAAATAATCTTTATGTCTGGGATTTTGCTCTTAGAATCCATTTTGTTTGTGGGCTCATAACTTAGACAAAGGTAATTCTCCTGAAAAACAAAAGAATCTGGTCCGTAGCAATTTGCTTACCAGACTGTAATATATTTTTATTTATCTTCTTTCAGAATGTTGCAAAGTTGGTAAGGACAAGAAGTTGTGTTTTATTCAATTTTGTATCTTATGGGCTTCATTTACAGTCAGGGTTCAGCAAGTGTTTTATTGAACAGCAAATCAATAAATGAATGCAGAAAGCAAGATGAGCAGAGATATTGGTATTTACCTGAAACGTGAGACACAAAGACAGCCACGCTGCTTTGGGGTGATATTGCTCAGGGCCTTGCCAGGCTGGAACAATGAGGATTTTAGTATTCACAAGTTACCTTTGAGGGCTAACGACAAGCAGAAATTTGTAATCAACTTGAATTTCATGGGCTTTGACAAAGGCAGGATTGTGGGAGCAAATCTCTTAGTTGAGAGTGGGCCTGATCGGCCTCCTGTCATTGAGAGTGGCATTGAAAAATTGGTACGCAAGCCTCTCCTTAACCTCTCGTTGAGGAAAGAGAGAGGAAACAATTACTTGTAATTAATTGTATTACAGGTTTTGGAGACATTAGAAGGCTTCCAGAAGTATCCCTTGAGCAATGCCAGTGATCTATACTACCAAAAATGATTTTAAAATTTGCTATAAGGTAAATATAAAGTTAGGATGGTGATAGGATTAGGTAGATTAGAAAACAACTACCTGGACAGGCTGCTCTGAGAGAGTGAGCAGACCCCCTCCACCTTAGCGACCTGCAGGGTGTGTGGTGGCCTCCTTCTAAGGCACTGACCCTTCAGCCCCACCCCCACACCTCATTTATTTGGATCTGTTCAGTTGTATCCCGTGCCCTGAGGCCACGGTCCACTGTGCCAACTCCAATCCTCCTCCACCACCTGAAAGGGTGTGGGTGAAACTTGGTCCAAAAAGAGGATTGAAAAGGGCTACATTCTGAAGGAGTGAAACACATCTGGTGCGAGAGGGCCACATGCGGGTTCCTGGGAGGATTGTGAATCAGCCCCGTTCACGGTCTTCCCGCCCCTGCCTCTCTCCAGGTTCTCACACCTCAGATGTGTAAGGACTTCTTTCTCCTTAGTTTTCCTGCTCAAGAACCAATAAAAGCCTACATTTTTTTTCTTATCGTCTGACTCTCTATTTACAGATGAGTGCAGTGTCCATTTTTACATTTCCAAAACAGACCCTAACAGGCTGATGCCTTCGAAGATTTTCCTTTCTATGTGTACACTCTCACTTATGGGGGAAACTGGATTTTTCTTTTTCTTTTTTCTTTCTCCCTCCCTCGCTCCTGCCCTCCCTCCCTCCCCCCTCCCTTTTGCTAACTTATTCTGAGTCAGCTTGTACAATACTTATTGACCTAATAACTTAATTACCTTTTGACATACTGAAAGATTTGAGTTTCTTCAACACTGTTATAAACACCTAAGTTTTATTGGAATATATGCTAGGCTGCCTGGTTCTTTCTTTTAAAAAAAAATTTATTTATTTATTTTTAGAGAGGGGAAGGGAAGGAGAAAGAGAGGGAAACATCAATGTGTGGTTGCCTCTCATGTGACCCCCACTGGGGACCTGGTCTGCAACCCAGGCATGTGCCCTGACTAGGAATGAAACCAGCAACGCTCCGGTTCACCGTCTGTGCTCAGTCCACTGAGCTACACCAGCCAGGGTAACAGCAGCCTGGTTCTACTATAATTCCTTTCTTATTCAAGGCTTCTTCTCACTGGACAGGGCAACTAGCCAGAACTAGCTGCCCTCAAGGAACTAGCTGGAAATCAAGACACGGTGGATGGAAGAGAAGCAGAGAGTGCAACTGTCTGTCCACCTCCATCAACGATCTGTGTGAAGAGGCCTCAGTTCAATCAGCTGAAGTGCCCGTTAGCTAATCAAGGACTTAAGCTGAGTGTTCCAAAGAGCTGATGCACAGGCCAGGCTGGACAGGACCTGCTATTGTGAATTCATCACTAACAAGCAGTTCTTATCTGTCTACGGACTGGGAATACTAATAGGCGTGAGATTAATTTTTTTGACTTGGAGGCACTCATGATGTGTTGAGGAAGACAGACAAAAACCAACAATGGTGCTAGGTGTGGTGAGAGAGGCAAGCTGTGAGCACTACCAGGGAGGGCATGAGGTAGGCTGGGAGTATCTCCCTCCTGATTTGGGAGGCAGAGAGGAAAGGCAGGTAAGTGCAGGGAGCAACCCCCTACACACATACCATTGGTGGTTAAAAAGTAAATAAAACATCTTTAATTTAAAACTTAGCGTTTGGAGATGTTGCAGACTTGATGTCCTTAAGTCTCAAATGTAAAGAATATGTTCTCGAGGGAGTGGGAAGATGGTGGCGTTGTTGGAAGGAGCATAATCCCCTTCCCCTGTGCACCGGAGAGAAACTGGCCAATCTGGGGAGGAACAGAGCAAGGGCCCAACAATAACGCAACATTTATGAAAACAGGACATCAAAAATTATAGCGGACATTGAAAAACCAGATGGCAAGGAGAGTGCTTCAGGATAAGAAGGGCCCAGGGATCAGAGTGGGGACCAGGGAGGTTGCAGCCCCAGGCCCGGTGCTCCAGGGTCTGCCTCAGGGCACCTGGGAGAGTGGAGTCACCGCTCCCTCCTCGGACAACAAGGATTGAGCAGCACCAGGGGAGGCCTTGTTGCTTGAAGGCACAGAGAGGGGAGTGAGACAGAGGGACAATCACACAGGGGCTGCAAAGCACCCACGCATAGCCTGGGGAAGAGTGAGTGCCCCAGCCTGTGTGACCAAGGGTGGACTGGCCGTGCGCCCGCACCTCCAACCTGGTGAGAGTGTGGTTTTTGTGGGAGACCCAGACCTCACAGCCCTGAACAAGGGAAGGGCACGGGCATTCACGGGACTCTGGAGCCCTTGGTGGTGAACTCAGGGAAGCACACACCCCTTCAGGATTCCTGACTCTCACACTGTGAACCCGGACAAGACATGGCACTTCGAGGGTTCCTGGAGCCCGCAGCGGGGAAACTGGGGGAAGGGCACAACCCCTTGAGATCCCCAGAGCTTACACCCTGAACCTGGAGCAGCAGATCAGTTCTGGGGAGAGCAGGTGGCTAGCCCTGGGGACAGTACCCCAGAGACTGACTGAGTTCTGATGGGGTGAAAAGCATTCCAATCGCCCCTCAGCCTGCTGAAGCCAGTAAGACCACAAAAACTGGTTTGTCCAGTTAGAAACCAACAAGAGGGTTTTTTTTTTTTTTTTTGGCTGTTGTTGTTGCTTGATTTTATCTTGTTTTTTTTTAAAGTAACTTTTTATTTTTTAATTCTTATTATTTTTATATCTCTCAATTCCTTATGTTTCTCTTCCATTCATCTTAGTGCTATTCCTTCCACTCCAAATTTATCTCTCCTGCATTCCATCTTCTGCCTTTTTTTTTGAGCCTACAAGTTACTGCAAATTTGTATTATCTTTTTCTCACTTTTCTGACATTTTTTATTTTAATGGTATTTTGGTATTCTTTTTCTTTCTGTATAATCTTCTTTGCTTGGCTGGTTATATTGTTGTTTGATAGGTTCCCCCTGTTATCTCATTCACAGTGTGTTGATAATTTACTGTCCTTCATTTGTGTTCCATTAGTACACCGCTCAAGGTTCTATACTCCTTATTCTTGTTATCTAGATCTCATAGACTCTGGCATATGATTGTTGTTTTAATATTACTGTAAATAAGACCTATTTCATACAATTGTAAATACTACACAACACCCCTCCCAGATCTCAGCCCACTTTGCAATTTCCTGAACTCTATTATTGTAAGGGTTATTTCTATTTTTTTACACACTACTCCTATTTACTATTCTTTATTCCCACCCTACCTCAGAATCTGACCTCCCACAGCCTCACAGCTTTCTAGATCCAACTAACAATCCTTTGCTCCCCAATAAGAGTCTTATTTTCTTTCCATCCTTTCTAAAATGTGGCTAGTGGGGTGGAAGATCACGGTTAACACTACACTTGGCAAAGGATCTCCCATCTCTTCTCTATTGGCTGCTACTGTAAATATCATAGAATACTGTCTTGCTGTCTTAACCCATTTTGCCTTACTCCTCCAACTGATCACAAAAAAGAGTAGGGGGAAGCTGTGAACACCAGGATACCCAAAAGAGACTGCACCACTGAATCTCACAGGTATTCTAACACAGAAGTTCACACCATAAACATAGAGAACCAGAACAGATCAATTTAAGAAAAAGAGGCTAACAAGAAGAGTCTCAAGAACAACAAGAGAACAAAGAAACAATCCCCAAATGAAGGGAAAGGAGGAAGCCTCAGAAAAAATGCTAAATGAAATAGAGGCTACTCAACTATCAGATATTGAGTTCAAAACAATGATTATCAGGAAGCTCAATGAGCTCACAATGAGCTACCAGAAACTACAGGGAAGCTACAATGAGCTCACTGCAAACTATATCAACATGAAAAAGGAAATAGAAACTATCAACAAGGGCCAAGAGGAAATGAAGAATACAATTTCTGAACTGAAGAACACAGTAGAAGGAATCAAAAGCAGGTTCGATAAAGTAGAAGATCGGATCAGTGAGCTAGAGGACAAAGTAGAAAGAAACACCCAGAAAGAGCAAGAAAAGGAAGAGAAGCTCAGAAAGAATGAAGAGGGATTAAGAGAAATGCAAGACAATATGAAATGTAATAATATCCGTATAATAGGGATACCAGGAGGAGAAAAAGAAGAGCAAGGGATAAAATACCTATTTGAAAAACTAATGATGGAAAACTTCCCTAATTTGATGAGAGGAAAAGTCACACAAATCCAGGAAACACAGAGAGTCCCAATCAAGAGGAACTGAAAGAGGCCCACCTCAAGACACATAATTAAAATGACAAAATTTCAAGACAAAGGAAGAATATTAAAAGCAGCAAGGGAGAAACAGGAATTAAATACAAGGGAGTCCCAATAAGGCTAACAGCTGACTTCTCAATGGAAACACTCCAAGCCAAAAGAGAATGGCAAGAAATATTCCATGTAATGAGAACCAGAGGTCTGTAACCAAGGCTACTTTACCCAGCAAGGCTCTCAATCAAGATAGAAGGTCAAAAAAGAAGCTTCCCAGACAAAATAAGTCTAAAAGAATACACGTCCATCAAACCAGCTCTGCAAGAGATGCTAAAGGGACTGCTTTAAGGAAAGGAAGGAAGAGAGAGAGAGAGGAATACACATACATAAATGGCAATGAATAATTACCTATCAATAATAACCTTAAACATAAATGGATTAAATGCTCCAATCAAAAGACATAGAATAGCTGAATGGATAAGAAAGCATGACCCATGCTTTCTACATGGTGCCTACAAGAGACCCACCTCAGGATAAAAGACCTGCACAGGCTGAAAGTGAAGGGCTGGAAACAAGTTTTCCAAGCAAATGGACAGGAAAAAAAAGCCGAGGTAGCAATACTCATATCAGACAAAATAGACTTCTAAAAAAGGGCCATAAAGAGAGACCCAGAAGGTCACTTAATAATACTCAAGGGAAGGATCCACCAAGAAGACATAAATAATGTAAATATATATGAACCCAACATAGGAGCATCCAAATACATAAAGAAAATCTTAGAGGACTTCAAGAAAGATATTGACAGCAACATAATTATAGTGGGGGATTTTAACACCCCATTGTCAAAAATGAACAGATCTTCCAAACTAAGTGTCAACAAAGATATTGTGGCATTGAATAATACCCTAGGTGAAATGGACTTAACTGATATATACAGAACCCTCCGTCCCAAAGAAGCTAAATACACATTCTTTTCAAATGTACATGGAACATTTTCAAAGATAGACCACATGATAGGACATAAAACAAGCTGGAACAATTTCAAGAAAATTAAAATCATACCAAGCATTTTCTCGGATCACAAGACGAAACTAGAAACCAACCCCAAGGGAAAAAAACCCAAAACACTCAAAATCATGGAGATTAAATAGCATGCTATTAAACAATGAATGGGTCAAGAATGAAATTAGGAAATAAATCAAAAGGTTTCTGGAAACAAATGAAAGTGAACTCACAACAACCCAAAACTTATGGGACACAGCAAAGGCAGTCCTGAAAGGGAAGTTCATAGCTACACAGGCATACCTAAAAAAGATAGAAACATTTCAAACAAATAACCTAACCCTACACCTACAAGAACTCAAGGAACAACAACAAGGACAGTCCAGAGGAAGTAGAAGGAAGGAAATAACCAAGATCAGAGCAGAATTAAATGACATAGAGACTAAGAGTGCAATTCTAAGGATCAATGAATCCAGGAGCTGGTTCTTTGAAAAGATAAACAAAGTTGACAAACCTCTAAGCAGACTCATCAAGAAAAAAAGAGGACCCAAATAAACACAATCAGAAATAAAAGAGGAGATAATACAACTGACGCCATAGAAATACAAAGGATTGTAAGAAATTACTATGAAGAACTGTATGCCGAGAAATTTGAAAACCTAGGTGAAATGGACAAATTTCTAGAAAAATATAATCTTCCAAAACTCAATGAAAAAGAAGCAGAAAGCCTGAACAGACCAAAAACAGCAGATGAAATTGAAGCAGTAATCAAAAAACTCCCAACACACAAAAGCCCTGGACCAGATGGCTTCACAGGAGAATTCGACAAAGCATTTAAGGAAGAGCTAACACCAATCCTTTACAGACTATTCCAAAAAATCCAAAAAGATGGAAGACTCCCAAACTCTTTTTATGAGGCCAACATCATCCTAATTCAAAAACCAGATAAAGACACAACAAAGAAAGAAAACTTCAGGCCAATATTGCTGATGAACATTGATGCTAAAATTCTCAACAAAGTACTGGCAAACCACACCAACAATACATTAAAAAGATCATACACCATGTCCAAGTGGGATTCATTCCAGGGATGCAAGGATGGTTCAATATCCGCAAATCAGTAAATGTAATACATCACGTAAACAAAAGCAAAGACAAAAACCACATGATCATATCAATAGATTTGGAAAAAGCATTTGGTAAGGTATAGCACCCATTTATAATAAAATCCCTCTGTACAGTGGGAATAGAGGGAGCATTCCTTAACATTATAAAGGCCATATATGAGACACCTACAGCCAACATCATACTCAATGGGCAAAAACTAAAATCTTTTCCACTAAGATCAGGAACAAGACAAGGTTGTCCATATTCACCACTTCTATTCAATATAGTACTGGAAGTTTTAGCCACAGTGATTAGACAAGAAAAAGAAATGAAAGGCATCCAAATCGGAAAGAAGGAAACAAAATTGTCATTGTTTGCGGATGACATGATAGTGTACATAGAAAATCCTATAGACTTGGGCAAAAAGCTGACTGACCTAATAAATGAATTTGGCAAAACACCAGGATACAAAGTCAATATCCAGAAATCAAAGGCATTTCTGTATACCAACAATGAAACAGTAGAAGCAGAAATCAAGAAAAAAATCCCATTCGAAATAGCAAAAAGAAGAATAAAATATCTAGGAATAAACCTAACCAAACAGGCAAAAGACCTGTATGCAGAAAACTACAGAACACTGAGGAAAGAAATCAAGGAAGACACAAACAATTGGAAACATATACCGTGTCCATGGATTGGAAGAATTAATATCATCAAAATGTCCATACTACCCAAAGCAATTTACAGATTCAATGCAATACCTATTAAAGTACCAATGGCTTATTTCACAGACATAGAGAGAACACTTCAAAAATTTATATGGAACCATAAACGACCCCAAATAGCTGCTGCAATTTTGAGAAAGAAGAGCAAAGTAGGAGGGATCATAATACCTGACACTAAACTACACTACAAGGCCACTGTAATCAAAACAGCCTGGTACTGGCATAAAAACAGGCACATGGACCAATGGAACAGAACAGAGAGCCCAGAAATAAACCCAAGTATCTACAGTCAATTAATATTCGACAAAGGGGGCAGCAACATAAAACGGAGTAAAAATAGCCTCTTTAACAAATGGTGTTGGGAGAACTGGACAGCTACATGCAAAAAAAATGAAACCAGAGCACCAACTTACACCTTACACAAAAGTAAATTTAAGGTGGATAAAAGACTTAAATATAAACTGTGACACATTAAAGTCCTAGAGGAGAACGTAGGCAGGAAAATCTCAGATATTTCACGCAGAAACTTTTTTACTGACATGTCCCCTAGAGCAAGGGACATAAAGGAAAGAATAAACAAATGGGACCTCATCAAAATAAAAAGCTTCTGCACAGCTAAAGAAAACAGTATTAAAATAAAAAGAGAACCAACTGTATGGGAAAACATATTTGCCAATGATACCTCAGACAA
>PVIA01007017.1:0-88914 GCA_004024845.1 Tonatia bakeri
AAGACAGATCGCTGCAGTTGTTTTCTGGTCTCCAGGTCTTGGAGGAGACTTCCTGTTTTCTCTTGCGTTGTTTAAATGGATGGGGTATTCATTTTTCTAAGGATGCCTGTTCCTAAAATGTTCCAGACACTAATAGGAACCTTTCCTAGCAAAAAGTGCAAAATTTTTCTCAGGGCGTCTAAAAACCTTTGACTCATGAAAACTCCTCACAGACAAAGTAACATTTTTCTCAAGATGGGAGACCTGAATTCGTTAATGGTATATTATTGGGTTCCACAAAGTAGAATCTGAGCTTACAACAAACACAGCTTCTGTCATTGGATCGTGTGAGCTCTAACTCTGCCTGGTGTCAGAGGAGTAACGATCACATTCACAAAAGTAATGTTAAACTTCAGAGAATCACCAGGACAACAGCAATGCCACATACTGCATTAAGAAATAGTCTATTTTTATTTCTTTTGTATCTCCTGACTCTCTTGTCATATAATAATGTGTTTGTGAGAAAACACTAAAGCAATGTAAAATTTGATTTGCCAATAAAGCCCTGTATTTCAGATTAAAGAGAGATAATTCATTTAAACAATTGGCACCATCCCTGGCAAATGCTCAGTTAATGTTGTTTGTTGTTATTATTGATGATAAAGGATAAATCCAAGCTTAAATCTAAAAATTTTACATATTCAGAGAACAAAGTCCTTTTTAGGATCCGAATATAATCTCAAATGAATCTGTTGAAGAAGGAAACCATAGCCCTCAAAGTAAACACATTTCCTTTTAAAGCTCAAAATGTCCCTGAATTTTCAAAACAGGGCACTTATGGAGCCCTCATTGGAGATGGCTTTGTTTCTGTGTTTGGTCTCCTTGTAGGTGAAAAGTTAATATCCTAATGGTTGACTTAAAAAAATTCTTAAGACTTCTTGCAGACTTCCAGTTCAGGTGATAGCATAGGCAGATGTGGCTCACCTCTTTGCACAATCACATCAAAATTACAACTAAAATATAGAATGACTATTGGGGACTGCCCTGCCTGGTCTCAGGAAGCTGTAACCCCCTGTGACTTAGGCTGAGTGAGAGACCTCCGGACCAGGAGCCACTAAGGAGACAAAACTTATTTCCCTGGCATAAACGCTGCCTGCTCTGTGCCTGGCCTTTAATGCTTGATCATTTAACCAATGATGGGTAACAATTCTCTAGGAAAGAGAATGAACCTAAGACAGGCATGATCACAAAAAGGCCTCTAGGAAGAGACTCACAAGGCTGTGGAAATGAAGGGGTGATCGACATCAACCCCTATGTCAAAGCCTGAGTCTTTGTTCTTAGATGTGAGAAATCCAAGTCTCCTGAATGCCTTTGTCCCCTGACTGCCAGGCTCAAGCCTAAGGAAACAGCAAATAACTAAAGGGTGCAGCCCAGACCAGAGACGGCAGACCCCCAGGGTAATCAGGCCTGGGACATAGAATATGCAAGATCCTGTGAGATCTGTTTGCTGGAGGATGTTATTAACTTAGAATTTAAAGGCACAGACAGGAAACCAAAACTAGACCTTTGGAACCTGTAGTCCTTTCATATGTTAAAACTCCAATATCTGCCCAGAATCACAGCAGGAGTTCTGTTAGCATCTTTGTAAGTCACCTGTCACCTTTGATCCTTTCTGCCAGACTGTGAATCCACAAACTAAGTCTGCTTTCTTAATAAAAACCTACTTGGGTAGAGGAATGGGGTGTTTTCCACTAAAGAAAGTGGCCATGCTCTTTCTATTCCCCTACAGAATCAGGGAAGTTTCTCTGTATGTATTTCTCATGTTTTGATGAGTATCCACAGCAGGGAAGGATAGTGCTGGCTGGTATCCCCTACAAATGTCCATCACTCAGAGCCATCAGAAATTATGTTGAATGGAAGTCTGGCAACTATGGAATTAAAGAAGCACATCCATCCCGACTGAGCCAGGAGGCTGGTGCCATATCTGAGACTCCATAAACCTGGCTAACACTGTGTGACCCGCCTTAGAAATCACCAGAGACTGTGCCCCAGCCAACTTACAGGTCCATGCAAGTTCATTTTTCGTATGAATGGCCAGTCGTGGCTCATGCTTCACATCTTCCGAAATCTTCTCAAACAAGCAACGATGGTCTCAATGAGCCCCAGGCTTGGCACTAGCAGCAGCCAAAGTAGATACACAGGTTGGCTTTGCTTAGGAATCTCCAAGCCCAGAACAAGTAGCAGCCATTTTACGTTGCTTTATAGCCCAAGAAAGGTGGCTTCAGCGAGAACACAGGGAGAGGTGCTCTTGGTCTGCACCACCCAGGAAACCCCAGGGCCAGCACATCCAATAGACAATTTTATTGAAGCACCACCACCCTATCCCTGCACAGCAGATCCTCCACAGAGGGCAGAGGTTGGTGAAAGTTGTCACAGCCCATTCTTGCAGCTGACTGGCCTTGGAAAATCCCTCCCCTTGATCTGCCAAAAGCAACCAAAGTCAACTACAACAGGAGGGTTTACTCAGCCCACACGAAGGGTACACCTCAAGTACCCAGCTTGGGTCATAGGGAAAGCTGTGTGCCTGGACTCTACAGGACATCTACTACATTAGGCCACACTACCAAGACACAGAGTCAAAGCAGCTCTGCCTAAAACACAGAAACAAACACAGGGAGTTGGTCGAAATGAGGAGACAAAGAAACATGGCCCAAATGAAAGAACAGATCAAAACTCCAGAAAAAGAGCTAAACAAAAGGAACATAAGCAATCTATCAGATGCAGACGTCAAAACTCTGGTTATAAGGATGCTCAAGGAATTTAGTGAGGACCTCAACAGCATAAAAAAAATCCAGTCAGAAGTGAAATGTACAATAATTGAAATAAAGAATAATTTACAGGGAAGCAACAGCGGAGTGGATGAAGCCAAGAATCAAATCAGACTTGGAACCCAAGGAAGCAAAAAACAACCACACAGAACAAGAAGAGTCCAAATAAATGAGGATGGTATAAGCAGCCTCTCAGACAACTTCAAGAGGTCCAACATTTGCATCATACGAGTGCCAAGGAGAAGAGAAAGAGCAAGGAATTGGAAATCTATTTGCAAAAGTAGAAAACTTCCCTAATTTGGTGAAGGAAATAGATATGCAAGTCCAGGAAGTACAGAGAGTCCTGAACAAAATGGATGCAAAGAGGCCCACTCCAAGTCATATCGTCATTAAAATGCCAAAGGTTAAAATAAAGAGAGAATCTTAAAAGCAGTAAGGGAAAAGAAATTAGTTACCTGCAGGGGAGTTCCCATAAGACTGTAAGCTGATTTCTCAAAAATTTTGCAGGCTAGAAGGGACCGGCAAGAAATATTAAAAGTCATAAAAAATGGGGACCTACAGCCAAGTTTGACAGCCCAGCAAAGCTATCATCTAGAATCAAAGGGCAGATAAAGAGTTTTCCGGACAAGGTAAAATTAAAGGAGTTCATTGTCATGAAACCATTATGATATGAAATGTTAAAGGGACTTATTTAAGGAAAAGAAGATCAGAACTGTGAACAATAAAATGGCAATAAATACACATATATCAACAATTGAATTTTAAAAACTAAGTAAACAAGAAGAACAGAAACCAAATCATGGATATGGAGAGTATTTTGAGGGTTGTCAGGTGGTAGAGGAGTGTGGGGCAATGGATGAAGAGGTGAGGTGATTAAGAAGTATGAGTAGGCAGTAACGGAATAGCCATGGGGATGGAAAGTACAGTATAGGAGATGGAGTAACCAAAGAACTTATACTCATGACCCATGGACATGAACAGTTGTGGGAGATTGCCTGATGGAGTGGGGGATATTGGTGGGAGGGGACAAAGGAGGAAAAATGAGGACAACTGTAATAGCATGATCAATAAAATATAATTTTTAAAAAAGACTGCTTGGGTCAATCTGCCCCATTCTGGATGTTTCTCAACAACAATCTCAACTTAATTCAGAGTGGAAAGTTTTCAGGCTTAACAAACTGCTTCCATGGAAGGAAAAACAAAGATAGCAGCCCACGTCAGCACTTGGTTCAGAGGAAGACAATTCTCCTGTGCCCTGCTTCTTCTCTGACTGCATGTCCACAATGGTGATGCAACAGGAAACGGCATTAAACCTGCTCTCCTGCCCTGTGGTGAAATGTGTCACATGCCGCGGAAGCCTCCAGAGACTTGGACTAGAGGTCTGTCAAGATTAGCAACTTATGAATCCATGATTCTTCAATCAGGTAATAAGTGGTTCCTGAGCACTATGGCTCACGAACTCAAAACTGCCATGAGGTGTTTAGTGAGACTGAGGGTCTGGTTACCACGTTAGGTTCATCTCATGTTTGGGCTGGTAAATAAAGGGAAAACAGATGTGCTTTTACAAATAATTGTACGGGGCCTTCCTTCATCATGCCATATTGTGGTTATGTGTGTACCTACCTGTCATCTCCTTTTCAGGTTCATTAGGATTAGGGGGCTAAGGGACCCTAAGTTATCCACCTTTATGTTTCTAGAGTTTATAATGGTGTCTATGCTCAATAAATGCATGGTAAATGAATGGATTACATTTTTTTAAACTTCCGCATATTAGGACAAGCTGGGCTGTTTCACAAAAGATGGGGTTACTGGGGTGTCCAACCTGTGGCCTGTGGGCTGCATGTAACTCAGGATGGCTATGAATTGGCCCAACACAAAAGTGTAAATTTAGTTAAAGCATTATGAGATTTTTTTGTGGTTACATTTTGAAGTGCATTTAATGTGTGGCCCAAGACAACTCTTCTTCTTCCAGAGTGGCCTAGACATGCCAAAAGGTTGGACACCCCGTACTATGCAGCCACATTGATGTCGCTGTGTACTGTAACAGGAACAGAGAGTACACTCTCAACAAAGCATGCCAGGAGGTAACAGATAAGGGCAAGCGTAAGTCAACCTGGTGATCCACTGTAACCATGGAATACCAGTTCCTGGTGTTTTTTTTCACACCAGAACATACATGGAAAGTGATAATATTGTACAGCAAACTGGGATAAACCACTAAGGCTGCTTGGACAAGAAGAGACTAGCCTAAGGGTTCCAGGTGCCCCGGGCCCCACCAGCCTCCAGGACGGTTATAGAACTCTGCCTAGAAGCCCATCCCAACCATCTGGCAAGCCTATTGCCTGCGACAACCTGGTGGCCAGGATGCCCTGCTGTGCTTGTTGCAAAAAGTAGTCTGGAGCCTATTATGACTCCTAAATATAAAATCCATAACCCAGGTGCAATTTCTTCTTACACTACTGGTGCCATCTCACTACATTTGCCCAGTCACATAATGATGAAGATTAGTCCTTCAGTGTGTGAACAAGTAAGGTCATTTCAGGGCATGCTTGGCTGACCAGGGACTAAAAACTAGTTATACAAAAATCCCTAAAGATATAAACACTACCTTATATTTGTACAGCCCTTCATAGTTTATAAAATGTTTTCAATTGATAACAAGGTATAGTCAAATATGTAAAAATAGCAGGGTAAAAGAATGAATAAAACAATCTTTGAATAAAATATGTCTTGTAAGTCCATTCACCAAAGCTCATATCCTGTCCTCTCAAAACTTCATTCAGAATCATTGACTCCTAGTTTACAAAAAGCTTTGAAAAGCTTGGATCTGACTTACCAATCACTAAAAGAGATAAGGAGGGAGGAAAGGGGCACTAGGGATAGGCTTACGACAGCAGTGAGATGTGACCATACCAAGAGTAGATAGAGGAAAATACACAGAAATCTGGAACTACTAAAAAGGCAAACAGTCTTGTGTACCTAAATTGCTTTTGAGGGCATTGTTGTATTAACCCTGGACTGTATGTAGGGCAGTACCCCTTTCTTATCTGTATTTCACCTTCACAGTTTCAGTTATCCATGGTCCACTCTGGTCCAAAAATATTAAATGGAAAATTGTAGAAATAAACAATTTATATGTTTTAAATTGCACGCTGTTCAGGGCAGTGTGATGAAATTTTGTGCGGTCCTGCCCTGTCCTGCCCAGATGGGAATCATCCCCTGGTCCATTGTCTCCATGCCGTGTGAGCTGCCTGCCCACCGGTCACTTAGGAGCCATCTCAGGTGTCAGATTGACTGTCACTCTGTTATAGTGTGTGTTCAAGTCACCCTTATCTTACTTAATAATGCCACATTCATGTAAGTTTTATAATAGTACATCATTATAATTGTTCTATTTTATTAGTAGTTATTTTTGTTAATCTCTGGCAGTGCCTAATTTATAAATTGAACTTTAGCATAGCTATGCATGGATGGGAAAAAACAGTGTATGAGGATAGGGTTCAGTACCATCCATTGTTTTAGGCATCCACTGGGGGTTTTGGAACGCATCCCCTATGGAAAAGAGAGAACTTCTTCAGTTGATATAAATAAGAATTAACTGAGATCCCAAGTCAGGAAGAGGTTAAGTTGTGTTCTCCACACTCTGTTTAAGATCGTATGGAAAAATGTGATATATTTTGGAGAGCTTTCCATTTAAAATCTTAAAAAATCATTGCTTGAAGATAAAATGCTGAGCTACACAGAAAAGTCAGCTATCAGCTCCTTTCTAAAGGGCTCTGGATAATCGGCATCTTACAGTACATGATTTTATATTGTGCTGTATTTGTTGACAAGAGTTTTATGTTTTATGTTATATATTTTAATAGCCAATATAGAAAAATTATTTCCATGTTTTCTTTTTTTGCATAAGCCCACTACATTTAGTTGCTATTTATTTAAATAGAACTTAATTAAATTTGAGTGGCCCTCAGCTAGATTGTTTTGAAGTCTCCTTACCCCTGCTCCAGATAATGAAACTGCAGTATGCAGCTATTTTTAGCATCCTTTGGGCAGTTAGAAGCAATGTTCTGATATTTGTCTAACATAATTTAATACTTACTATTGAAACAATGAGCTCTGGTAGGTCAATTAGCTTGGACACACTTATCTGACTGACAAATCGTTTTTCCCATGAGAAAAATGAAGACTTCCCTGTATTCCTACCAAGGAGAAGTCAAATATTCAGATTTCTTATGAATAAAAAAAAGATGTATAAATACATAGTTTTGTGGATGGCCTCAAAATATATCACTGGGGATAGCAAACCTTTAGCAAATTCCATGCCAAGCTTCCAGTAGGAGTTGGGGGTGGAAGAAAACCTCTGTCATTCTCCACTCCATCAGAGACACCAAGAAATGAAAAAAAAATTAATGGCCACCCACTATGTGCCAGGTGCAGAGATTTATGTTAACTCCTACAATATCTATATGCAAAAAGTGTGAACATCCCAAGGAAGTAGAGGTTAATGAGGCGACATAATGAACCTGAGTGTCTCAGCCAGTGGGTGAAGGGCACCGTCCGTAATTAAGTGACCAGAGGCAGGAGCCCACAGCCCAGGGAAGGACCTCTGGTCACCTCCACAAAAGACATTTACAGATAGCTTTTTTATTTTTATGGCTAGAGAATGAAGTTCAATGAAGACAGAAGGTGCCAAAACACACATGTAAGGGTTACTCCTGCTAAGACTCCCCATTGTGTCCTCTGCCCATAATTATCCTAGAACAGCAGTGCCCAGCTTTCCAGAGGATATTACAGAGGAAGAGACAGAATAAAATTGTGTGAGGCTACAGAAGCCGCTGAGCAGAGCAGCAGGGCCTGTCTTGAAGATGAGCCAGGAAGAGGTTCGGGGTACCTGTAAGAGTGTGAAGGGCCAGAGTGGGATCCCCTCACAGGTTCCTTGGTAAGCTGATTATTTCCTCCTTAAGAAATCCTTGTTTGATTATGTTTTTATCCAACTGCTTGTCTACAAATATGAATAAGTACGTGACTAAATAGCATTTGATTAAATTTGCGCACTAGAAAAAAAATTATTCATAAAGATTTATAGGAAACTTCACAGTAACTATATTCACTCATATGAGACCCTCCCAGAACTAACATCTTTCTCATTGACTGTGTCATTCAGGTGATATGAAATAAAGTCCACTTTTTTAAATAAACTAGTTGACAAACAATTTTGTAGCAAAGTTCAAATTTCTCAGACCATAAACTCAGGCACGCCAAATATGGAATGTTCTTTGTTTCATTATAATTGTACTTTGTTTTCACCTTGAGCCTAACATTCCTTGATCACAGAAAAGACTTGAGTAGGCAATTCATAGCTGTCTGAGTTATTTCAGCTTTACACTCTGTCAATTCAGAACTCGCCCCTCCCTCTCCTTGGGGTGCCATCTAAATTCTGGGAAGGTTGTAAGAAGGTGAGGCATTGAGTGGGTCAGCTGACCCTGTCCACTGGTCTGGGTACATGCTGCATGTACAAACTTGTGCTTGGTACACTGTCCTCAAGTCTTCTGTGACTCAGCTGCACCTCTTACTCTAGGACTTCCGAGAAAATGTTGCTGCATCTGTGCATCATAGGCCTGCAGGGGTTTATATGGGACCACCTCGGGCCCAACTCCCTTGTTGTACCATGCTGTCACCTCTCCTTTCCTATGCCACATGAGAGCAGGAGACACCTGGGTGCCTGCCACAACTCAGAGCCCCAAGGAAAATTCAGGGCACAGCATGCACAAACCACTCTGGGGGTTCCACGACACCCTGCCTCCCAGACGAGGTCGGAGACAGCAGGCAGCTGTAGATCCCCATCACTGCTGCTCTATTCTCCTCCTCCCCGCCGCTCCTCCCCTTCCCCAGGCAGAACGTGCTTCAGAGTTGAGCACATTGGCTCTTAGTGTCCTTATGATTAAGCATTTTCCCCAAGTCTGTTGCTATGGCAGAAACATTGGCTTTTCATACCCAGGAGCCAGGCATGAAGACACAAAAGCCCTTTGTGACAACTTATTACATCTGCTGGGAGTTCAAAAGTCTACTTTGAACCTCAAAAGCTGAAAAATGACGTTCTGCTGTGGCCTTCCCTTTTTGAAGCTGTAAAGCCAGACTGCCTGAAAATATGATCCTCTCTAATCCTAATGACAGATAAGCAGGATTACCCCATAAATAACCCAACAGAAGAAGCTGTACCTGAATCCAGCCTTCATGTACCTGAGCCTCCAGATCCTAGAGTCCCTGGCTTTCCCAGCCTCCCCCTCAAGTGCTGACCCCCAAACTCAGACTAGGGCTCCAGCAATCAGTGTGTCCATGGGGGTGAGGGTGGCATCCTTCTGCTTTATGTTGTGTCCAGGCGTGCCCAACTCGAGCATGCTGCTCCTTAGGACTTGGGGAGAACAGAAGCACACATCCGCCTAAGGGCACATGTTGCCAGCCAGTTGTAGTCACACCACCAAGGCCCTCAGGCACTGTTGCTGCTACACTGAGGGGTAACCTCTCCACCAACATTATAATCTGGTATCGCTGCCCATGATTATAGAAAGACTAGTTTAACCAGTGGACATGTGGACCAAAACTAGGAGCCAAAATTGAGTTATAGTTAGGACTGAGAGGCATCAGAAGTTCATGCAGCTCTTCAAGGACCTAGATTACATGCCAGGGACTACTGACTCCCCTCCATCCTCATGATAGAACCCCTGCCCTTTAAAAGGGTACAAAACTATCAGAAATCAAGACTGTATTGCCCTGTCTCCCCTGCAACCAGGTGTAGCCAAGTAATTAAGTGTTGGTTAGTCCAAAAGTTTGTGCAGCCACTGTGGTAAAAAATTCATAGAAAGGTAGTTGGCATACACCCATCATGTCATCCCTTCCTTTTCCTGCTACCTGAAATGAGGTTGTGAGGGGTTTTGCACCACAAGGAAGAGAGTCATGCTCTAGGATGGTTGGTGGAACAGTTTACCAGAGGGATCCCTGAGCAACTGTGGACAGAGTAGGCAGCCTACCTCCAGACAGTTTTATGTGAAAAAATAAACCCTGGAGTGTTTCAGCCTCTGCTCATTTGTATTGTCTGTATTATACAGCCAAACCAATTTCTTATACATCTAAATTATAAGCAGACTCAATTCTGCTTGGGTGTGGGGTGGTAGAGAAGAGTGTCAGAAAGTGATCTGATGTCACTTACAAGTAGTGATATGTATGAATGATTCTTGAACTTGGCAGCAACTTCAAGAACAGGCTGGGTGCAGAAAGGTCTTTATGCTGCAGCTCTGGAATGTGTGTTTGATGGCGTCTCCTTCTCTTCTATCAATGAGAGGAATGAAGTGATATAAAGGGTCTGTCTATTGTGCTTCAAGATGTCAAGTGCCCTTCTTCCTGTGACTTGAGGGGATTTGCTGTGGTTGCCATAGAGACCAAGTGAATCCAAGTTCAACCATGATAGTTAGGCCTTTTTATTCAAAAGGACATATTTTAAAGAGGAAACCAATATGTAATATGGTAGGGTGACTCATCTTTCATTAGTGCAGTGAAGCATGCCAAAGCCTTCCTTCAGGATCCTTTTTTTTTAAGTATATAATCAATATTTTATTGATTATGCTATTAGAGTTGTCCCATTTTTTTCCTCCCTGCACTGCCTCCCAGCATAGAAATTATCCCAAGAAGCCCATATTTATGAGTGAATCATAAAATCATTAATTAAATACATTTCCCCCCACCCACCTAGCACCTGTCTTCAAAGACTTTTCTTCCAGAATTTTAAGGAGGAAAATTAAGTTATCAACTCACTTTCTCTACCACATGAAATAATACCTATTTTCTAGCTTTTTTATCTCTCCCACATACTTCAGAGTTGTTCCCTGAACCAGCAGGTTGTGATGGAAATAGTACTACACTTGGGGTTGGGAGGCAGCTGCCTGTTCTCAGACAGGACTGCTCTGGGCCTCAGTGTTTTCATCTGCACAGCAAGGGGTAAGTGGGATGACCACCAAGATTCCTTCCAAACCTAAGAACAAAAACTACTCCTGACTTTACTTCTCTCAACCATAGCAAGTACCTTAATCAGATTTGTCAGTTTCTTTCTTCCCAAACTAGAATGCAAGCTGCTGTGACAGGTACTCAATGCATGTTTATTTGATGAATGAATGAATGAGCTTTGAGACTGATTTACCTAATGTTATAATTGTTGTTGTTGTTTTCCCTAATCAGTCAGAGTCAGAAACTGATTTCCCACCGGGGATCAGTATCTATCTACTGGTAGCAATTCTGGAACCAACGCCAGGCCCACTTTTGTTTCCTGTTGGCCTTCCCAGCCATTCTTTTTCCCTCAGTTGCAGACACCTTTGGTGGCCCCAGGAACTGGAAGGTGCTTTGTGTCTCTGCCTCTTCTTGAGACTGAATTATATAAATGGAAAAATAATCCCAGTTCTGGTTCCAATAACATCTAAATTGAGCTCAACAATTTAAAAATCTCCCACAGCCACTTTTCAAAGCTCATTTCTTCCCTTGTTGCAGGCATTGAAACACTTTTCTTAGTCAAAGGTCAAAAGAAAACAAAGACATCTAAAGTTCTTAATAGACTTTGCAGGAGAATTCCAGAGAGACAGTGAAACCACATTGCCAAGGCGTAGGAAGCAGATGGTGAAGCCAGCAGTGACCAGGTCTAAATTGTGGGCTGCAGGGCAAGTGTTCATAGGGCCTCCCACTATGCACAGTTCATGACCCTGGAAATGCCTCTCCATGCCCTCTGTGAGAACTTTTGCTTTCCAACGTTTGTGGACTCTGGGAAATTGAAAACAAAACTGCTGGATTGCTCCAAAGAGAAGTGCTTTGCCCTCTGATTCCAGCCCTCCCTTGGCCAAGGCCTCCTGACTTCACCGTCACCTCTTGTTCCTGGGATTTGTAGGTCCTTCCACAAAGCGGGGGATGGGACTAATTTTGTGTGAGCCAGGTACTATGTTGTGCAACATTTCACTGGAACCTATAGTACCAGTGTGAAAGGTATTATCTTCACAGCTCCTGTACAGGTGAAGAAAAAGGTGAAGAGAGGTCAAGTTGCTTCTCTCTTTTCTTTTCTTTCTTTCTTTCTTTCTTTGAATTGAGATATAATTGACATATGACATTTGTAAGTAAGTGTGATGCAATTAGATATTGCAATATGATTATTACGTTAGCTAACCACTCTATCATGACACATAATTACCATGTCATTTTAGTGGTGAGAACAATTAATCTCCAGTTTCTTAGCAACTTTGAAGTTTATAATACCCTTGAACACCAAACCACACACTGCAGTAAAAAATTTAGATATAACTTTTGACCTCCCAGAAAAACTTAACTACTAAGAGCCTACTATTGACCAGAAGACTTACTGATAACATATATAGTCAATTAACTCATATTTTATATTATATAGTGTTCTCTTACAATAAAGTAAGCTATAGAAAAGGAAATGTTATTAGGAGACTCATAAGGAAAATATATTTACAGTACTGCACATATTTATTGGAAAAAATTTACACGTGAGTGGACCGGAGCAGAGCGAACTCTGGTTCGAGTGCCAGCTGTATTGTTGGCTGTGACCTCTATGCTGTGCCTCAGGTCTCTGGAACCTGTTCGTCTAGCAGTTGCTAGTCTGCACCCTGAGACAGCATCTGTTCCTTTCTCCCACTCCCACCCCCCACCCTGGTAAATACCGATCTACTCTGTTTTTACTAGTCTACCTTTTTTAAGATTCCACATATAAGTGAGGTCACACACTGATCTGTCTCACTGATCTCACTCAGCATAATGCCCTCATCTTCCACTTTCTTCTTTTTCATGGCTGAATAATATAATATTATATATATAATATGTATGATATATATTATATATACATACATTATTATATATTGTATAATATATCATATCATATTGATATGATATATTATGTCTATTAGTAATATATATGAGGTCTCTCTGGAAAAATCCCAGCTATTATAAATACAATGAGAACAATTTGTGCAACATCAATGTAACCTGGCAGCCAGGGAGAGTGGACTGGAATGCGCGTGTGTGAACAACGACAACTTCACTGTACTACTCGGTGGGGGCAGAAGACATCATTGAGTGAGCATGTGTACTGTGTGGCCATTGAATTCAAAATGACTGAGAGAGTAGAGCAATGAATCTGCATCAAATTTTGCATTAAGCTTGGACATTCCTTGGCAGAAACTGTTTGGATGATTCAGCTATGAGCAATTGTTGATTGGCTTCATCATGACAATGTACCCACTCGTGCACAGTTTTTTGGCAAAACATCAAATTACCCAGCTGACCCTACAGCCCCGATTTGGCACCCTGTGGCTTCTGGTTTTTCCCAAAACTATAATCACCCTTAAAAGGGAAGAGATTTCAGTCTGTCAGTGAGATTCAGGAAAATACAATGGGGCAGCTGATGGTGATTGGAAGAACTGTGTGAGGTCCCAAAGTGCCTACTTTGAAGGGGACTGAGGCATCATTGTCTTGTGTACAATATTTCTTGTATCTTGTATCTTCTTCATAGCTGTCCCTATTTTTCATATTAAATGGCTGGATACCTCCTGGATTATGTGTCTGAGTGTGTGTGTGTGTCATATATGTGTGGGTGTATATATGTATACATATGACATCTCACAACTTCTTTATGCATTTACCTGTTGACAGACACTGAGAAGTTGCTTTCTTAAACTCACCTCCCAGGAAGTGACAAGAGCAGAGTAAACCCAAGTCTGTCTGTCTCCAGAGCCACCAGTTTTCACCATCCTTTTTTTCCATGCAATTCCAGAACTAGCTGTGAGCCTGTCATCGGGCAACTGGGCTGATCACTCACTGTCTGTGTTTACTACTATTTCCAAAGTAGTGCCTGAGATACTGTGCGTTAGTAATCATTTTATGGAGAAAATTTTGACTCGAGAATTTCTCTGCTTTCTGATGGTTGTTTAATAACTTAATTGACATGCTTATTATTTTTCTTTTTTCTTAATTTTGTTATTCACCACATAACACATTTTCATGGTTAAAAATCAAAAATATATAAAAGGTTTCCTTAAAGATGTCTTGCTTCCTTTTTTATCCCCTCAACTGCAGTCCTCTCCCCACATCTGTTATATGTGACCGTAGTTCCTGGTTTATCCTTCCAGTATTTCTTTCTACAAAAGAACGAGAACATATATACACACATATGTGAGTGAATGCATAAGAAATATATATGTATATATATAATTTTATTTACTCTTATTTTATATAGAGTGAACATATAGGATAGCACACCACTGTGTTGCGCCTTTTTATATTTAGCAATGCATCCTAGAGAACACCCAGTGCCTACAGAACTCTTCCTCCTTCTTTTTATGTGGCTGCCAAGTACTACATTGTGTACTAGTTCCTTAGTACTGGTTTATGAACCAAGTCTTCACTGATGGACATTTGTATTTCCAATCTTCTGCAGTTACAGATTATTCTGCAACTAATGATTTTTGTGCAAACTTGTTTTGTATTGGTACAGGTGTATTTGGGAGGTTTCTGAGAAGCTGGATCAAAGGGCAAAGGCACATGTAATTTTGTTTGGTGTTGCTGAACTCCTCTCCATAGAGGCTGTACCATTTTTCACTGTCACCTACAATATGTGAAGTGTCAGATGCTCCAAGCCTGGTCCACAGAATATATTGTTGACCTTTCAGAGTTTTCACCAATCTGATAGGTAAGAAATATCTCAGTACAATTTTAATCTTAACTTATCTTATTGAAAGTCTGGTTGAACATTTTTCATAGATTTAAAAGCTACTTTCATTTTTTTTTGCCTCCCCATGAATTGTCTGTTTGTACATTTTGCTCATTTTTCTATCAGTTTTTCTTTGTCATTGATGATGATTTATTTTAGCTGTGCTTAAACTGTTAGGGAGTGTAGTCCCTTGTTGAATAAATTGCAGATGTTTCTCTCAGTTTGTCATTGAAAAGATTCTATTTATACTGGGTTAGGTTTGTCAATCTTTTCCTTTATTTCTTCTGATTATTGAGTCACAGAAAGTTTTTCCAGCTCCTAGGTTGGAAATTCACCCAAGCAAGTTTTCTCTGAAAAATAGATGGGTTCATTTTCATCTTGAGACCTCTGAACCCATTTGGAGTTTTCCTGGTGTTTTGTGTGACATACAGCTTTTCAGTTGTCCCAACACCTTTTACTGAGAAATCCAACTTTCCCCATATATTTGAGATATCACCTTTATCATACCTTAGATGTGTTCCTGTGTCTCTTTCTGGGCTGTTAATGTTATTTTACTTATCTTTCTATCATTCTTATTACATTCTTAATATAAGGACAATAGTTATCTGTGTTTTAGGTAAAATGCCACCTTTTACTTACTGATTTTTCTCCCTGTTGTTTGTTGCTTTTCTGTGTATACCCTGCTTTCTTTTTAATGAAGTCAGATTTTGTGTGTTTGGCAGGCAATGAGAACATGGCACACTCCAAATACCAACTGGGTAGGTGTGGGGAACAGAGATTGCTGGAGCCACTCGGTGGCCAAGCGAGGAGACACTTGGCACGTTTTTGTTAGGCTTGTCTCTGCAGAGCAGTTACGGGATCTTCCTCCTATGCCTCCTTGATTGTTCTAAAAGCTCTTACGATGTGCCTTAAGTCCTTTTTATGGACACCCTGACAACAAGGCATCTTTCTATCAGGTCTCTTTTCCATCAGAGCAGCTTGCCTTCTGGGTTCAAGTTGAACCTGTATCCAATTATGCCATTGGATATAGTGGTAGAAGTCTGTTACTCCTACCCCAAGTAGCAGCTAACTTCCTTCAAATATTTTCTTCCCAGCAAATTAAATTGTGAATGTGGCCATGTACCTTTCCCAAATTCCTGTTTGGCTGGGCCATATCTCGTGGGGATTGAAATGATGTGGAACTGGACTCTGCACCCTGCCCTGTGGTCATGAAGTCATACTGATTACACTCTTGAGAACTACCAATCAAGTACTTGTAGCCACAAGGGAGTGTCATTTCTTCTCCCTTCCCTTCCTCCCTCTTTCCCCAGCTTCTGTGCTTCATTCATTTCCTCACATCCCCAAAGTTTCACAGAGATTTGTCAGGAAAACATTCTTTTAGTTCACTTGAAACTACTGTCTTCAAGGAGCCAAACAGAAGTCCAAGGGGGGCCTCCAGAGGACCAGGCTCTGAGGCAGATGTTAACCAGTCCTCAAAGTCTCACTCCTCCTCCTCAGCCAAAACCCTCCTTCTAGAGTTCCACAATCGTCCTATTCTTCCCTGATATGGGTTGACTTGTGTCCCCCCAAAGGTATGTGAAGGCCCTATCCCCTGTGCAGAGAATCACCTTATTTGGAAATACAGTTGTTGCAGATATAGTTAGTTAAGATGAGGTCATGCTGGAGTAGGGTGGGCATTTAGTCTACTGTGACTGATGTCCTTAAAAGCAGTGGAGACAAACACACAGCAAGAACATGGTCATGTGACAATGGAGGCAGAGATTATTTGCAGCTGCAAGCAAAGGAAAGCCAAGGACTGCTAGTAAATCACCAGGAGATAAAAGAGGGAGGTGGGATTCCCCACTACAGGTTTTAGAGACAGCATGGCTGTGCTACCACCTTGATTTTAGACAGGTTTCCAGAACTGTACGAAAAGAAATTTCTGTTCTAATCCACCTAGTTTGTGGTACATTTTTAGCAGCCCTGGGAAAGTAATACAGACCAGAGTTTTGTTTCAGGAAGACTTTGACCCACACAATTCCTGTCCCAAGGTGCAGACATAAGGGACAACATATAGGGGTGTCCAACCTTTTGGTGTCTCTGGGCCACACTGGAAGAAGAGTTGTCTTGGGCCACACATTAAATGCATTGCAACAAGTAATCATAAAAAATCTCATAATGCTTTAACTAAATTTATGATTTTGTGTTGGGCTGGCTGCATTTATAGCCATCCTGGGCCGCATTCGACCTGCAGGACACAGATTGGACACTGCTGGAACATCGTGTATCAAAGTGCCTTTTCCTCTCTTTTTTGCGAGACTGTTCCCCAAAGGCTCAAGACTGGCTCATATAGAATGAGGTACTTTCACTGAGCCTATATTCCCTTAGCAAAATGGGGTCAGCAGAAAGTACCTTTGTCCTTGCAAGTAGGGAATGGTGCTGGCAGACACAAGTCCTCTTCTCCTGCCAGGCAGTCCTATTGGTTGCCTGTTTTCCCACCTGAAATTATCCTCACCTCTCTTCTCTTCTTCCTCAAAGCCCTACCTACCCTGGAGGTTTAGTTCAAACTCCTCTTCCACCACAGAGTCTCCCTTAACTGCCAGAGCACAGTGACCTTTCCCACCTCTGCGTTCCACTAATAATCTCTGCACTTCCCACTGGAGTATGTCGTGTGTGTTTCTTGTTATCTCCTGCAGGTACATGTATCCCTCATTCTGACTTTGTGATAGAGTCTTAAGGGCACGAATGATGCCTCCGAGCACTTGGTGCAGGGCCTTGCCTTTCGTGAGAGCCCCAAAAATTCAGTACTGAACAGAGCAGATCTGAAAGTAAGTCATCAACCATAAACTAAAGAGGAGCCAATGGCTGTGAGTAGTAAAGTTTCCTACTGAAAAAGATGAAACCGAGCAAAAATACTTAGGATTAAAACATCTAAAATGACATTTGTTGCTACAATAAATTTAGAAAGAACCAATGACTGAAGAAACCTGAGTAGTTGAAATTGATCTCTCTGTTTCCACTCAAATTTTCCATTTTGTTTGTACTTAGAGCCCCTCCTCTATCTGGGTTTTGGCCCAGTGATAATTGTCTTGATCGGCTTTGCACTCTTCTCTTAAAGTATCTGAGGTAATAGAATTTTATTGCCGGATAGGAGCTTACAGATTTTCTCATCCATTTTGAGGCAGGAAATAGGCATAGGCCTGAAGCCCATCCTGAGTAAAAATTCAAATATTCTGTTATCAACTGTGGGATGTTGTAACTCATTTCTTTGAACTTTGTCCTCCTTACTATGATAATGGGATAGTAGATGTCTTCCCAGAGTGCTTATTGAAAGGGTTAAAACTATTGTGGATATTGGTTGAGTGCATAAAGAAAGCTCTTAAAAATGGCATCTTTTTCATAGAAACTGGAAACCTCCTGCTGACAGCAGCTGAAGGCAGAGGGGTTTTCTGATGGCAGCTTCAGGTCCCTGACGTTCCTCAGTCAGGGCAGCCCTTTTCTCTTACTCTAAGTAAAACTCTTAAACTCTTAGAGTAAGACAGCACTTTTCACTCTATGCTTACCAAAGAACACCTGTCTTAGTTGCTAAAACTAAGTCTATCTATCATTTAGAACAAAGTCCTCAAGTGTCAGTAAAAATACATTTGATTTCAATGGGTAATTTGAAAAGCCTCTGTTAGTTGGGAGAACTATCACTCTGTCCTACAACAGATGCCCAGAAAGTTAACTCACTCAAAAAAACAAAGGGTCTTGTATAAAAATGTTCAATAAATACAAAAACTCTATACACCATAATGTTTTGAAAGAATAAATGAGATAATACTGGAAAATCTTTGCTATAAAAACAAAAGGCATTATTATTATATTCCTATTGTTCCATGATCTATATTTAATTTGTACTCCCTTATCTTCATAGTGCTCCCTGCAATCTGGAGATTAAGCCAAAGGCAGGATTGAAGGTCATCCAAACAAAACTCAAACCCATAAATGTTTTATAACTCTGACTAATTAGAGCAGCTATGTCTAGGAGAAGATGGAAGGACAGGGAAACTGGGATGACAGTGCTGCTGCCTCAGCTGCTGCTGCTGCTACTAGCTACCATTGATAGATTACTACACACCAGTCACTGTGCTGAGTATGCAAATTTCATAACCCCATACATGGAAGGTATTATTATCCCCAATTTACGGACAAGAAAAATGAGCCCCACAGAGTTTAAGAAATTGCACATTGTCACCTAGTCAGTAAGTGGAGTAACCAAGAGTCTACCCTAGGTGTCTGACTCAAAGACCAAGTGTTTAATAAGCATGCTACTGTAATTTTTAGGAAGATGATAATGGACAAGGTAATTTTGAATTTTCGGACCTGCTATTTTTTTATTAGAAAAATTAAGGTAATTATATTCTTTCTCTGTCTGTTTTAGAAAACTATCCAAATACTTTATTGATTAAATAAAATATTTTTAGACTTAAAAGTACAAGTTCAAGAAATCTCAGTTCAAGAAGACAAAGTGTGTTTATTTACCTACCCTCTGTCCCAAGATCCTATGAAAATGTTGATAAAGATATATGAAGGATGAATAAGTCTATTAGAATGCTGAAACAAAAAGCTGAAATTCAGATGACTTGGATAAATTTCTGGGAGTCAGAGAACAGATAGGACTCTATCACTGTACCAAAGCAAAGTAATTTGTAAGCCAAAGCATGCCAGTCAGAAAGCTTCAGCCATGATCCTCACCTAGAGATATTCTAAGCTTAGAGAAGCAAGTAAAAAACAAACAAACATGGGCCTAGGGCAGTAACTGGGGAAATTAATCACACAACAGAAAAGCCACAGAACAGCTGAGCCACTTAGGCCCTCCTTCCCCATTTCGTATACAGAGCAGCTATTTACCCTCAGCATCAATAACTGCATTCTGAAGACAGCAGATCTTCCTTAGAAGAGAATGGGGGTTTGAGTAGAGGTGGAATTATTGTTTAGGCTCAAGGGCTTTAAAGCCTCCACCATAAGTACAGATCTCAGCTCCACTCCAAGGAGAATTCCATCCCCAGATAAAGCCCTTTCCCCTTGAGCAATTGTGATGGTCTTGAATTTCATGACTAAATGGAAGCTTGACTACAGCAAATCCATCCACTTTTATAGAGCTTTCCCATTCATAAAATTGCCTTCTGAGTAAACACACCTATTAGCAAAATCCATTGACCTATATTAGTCAACATGATTCTCTCTCTCTCTCCATATATATATTCAATAAAGTTAATAAAGAATCACCAGGCATTCAGTCAAATCAAGAAGAGGTGAGACAGACTTTTATGAACACAGAATGGCCTCTGAGGAAACAGAGAAAAAAACAATGAGAGATGACATATAAAATGTCTAATTATCCTCACAGAGACTTTGGAGATTATTGCCTCATTAAAACAAGCACTGGTTGCTATGGGGACAAAGGAAATCAATTAAAAACAAAATAGAATTATCAGAATTTGAAATAATTATTAAAAAATTAATTCAATGAAGAAGCTAAATAGTGGGATGGAAATACTTAAAGACCAATTTGGGGACATAGTTGATAAAAAGAAGGACATTTTTCAAAAAGCTAGATTAAAAGAAAGGAAAAAGACATGGATAATATAAAAGAAAAATTAAGTCAGTGATAATAGATACAAAAGGCTCAGTGTTTATCTAAAAACAGTTCTGAAAACAGTGAAAAGGAAGATGTAATTAAATACATAATAAAGTGCTTTGTTCTAAAAAATACACTGAGTTCTTCAAACTGAAAATGCTCAACAAATGCCAAGCATATGAACAAAATGACACCCAGCTATACTTAGGCATGTCTGTAGAAATTTTAGAACACTAGGGCTAAAGAAAAAATTTTACTGTTTTCCAGAGGAAAAAAATAGGTTACCTCTGGGAAAAAGTGCAAGAGTTATAACAGACCTCCTCCAGCAACACTGAAGTCTAGAAGACAATGGAGTAATGTTTTGAAAATATCATGGGAGAATAACTTGGAGTCTAGACAATCAAGGTGAACTTAAATATGGCAAAACTATGAGTAGTTCTAGAGCATAAGAGAAGAGCAGTGATTTGATTTTGATGTTTAGAATATTTTTCTTTGAATAAGCAGTTTAATAAAATTGAACTATATTCATTTTTTTCTAAGGATCCAAATATACCAACTGGTTTTACAGTAAGTAATTTTTCCAATTATCTTATTGCTGTATAATAAATCACCAGAACAGAATGGCTTAAAACAGCAACAGTTATTATCTCTCATGGTTTCTTTGGACAAGGAATTTGGGAGTGACTCATCTAGGTGGCTCTGGCTCAAGGTACATTGTGTGGTAGCACTCAGATGGTTGTGGGCCTGTGGTTATTCTGAAGTCTTCCTCAATCACACGTCTAGGGGAGTGTTAAAGGTTGAAACACTAACAACATTATGACCAATACCAAGTCCACCTGAGTGTGGAGCAAGGGGAACACTCACACCCTGCTGGTAGACAGGTGGAGACGGTGGGAAGCTAGCATAATCATGCTGGAAAACTGTCAGCCAGTTATCTACTAAAGTTACACATATGCTTTCCTTTGTAACCTAGCAATTCCCCTCCTAGCTCTACAACTAGGAGAAAAGTATGCACATGTACTCCAAAAAACTTGTTCATAAACATCACAGTGATGTTATCAATAACAGCTCTGAATTAGTCACAGTTTTCCAGAGAAACAGAACCAATAGAAAAATGAGTGTGAGAGGAAATCCCCCAAAACCGAGAATTTATAAAAATTTGTGTATTTATTCTTATATGTTTAAACTTCAGTCACCTTCAAAGTACTCTCATTTGATGCAATACACCTATCAAGATGTTTTTTCCACTGCTCAAAATAGTTTTTGAACTTGTCAATTTTGATGTCTTTTAGTGTTTCTGCCATATTTTGTTTCACCTCTTTCACATAGGAAAACCATTGCCCTTTGAGGACTTTTTTCATTCAGGGAAGCAAACAAACAAAAAAATCTCTTGGGGCAAGGGGGGTGAATAGGGAGGGTAGGGCATGGGGTCATGCTGTTGTTGTTCAAAAACTGCTGAACATTCATTGTGGTGTGGGCAGGTACACTCGTAAATCATCCATCATGAAATGGGCAAACGTGTTGAGTCCTCAAAAAAAAAATCCACTGAATCTGAATGCAGCCTCTCACAACAACACCAACTGGTACACTGACACAGATGGGTTCCTAGAACACTCTCCTAGTGGGGGAAGCCTGTATTATAAGGGGCCCACCCTCCAGAATATAATTCTGTTTTCTTTGGGTCCCCACTCATATATGCATGTATTCTAAAAGACCATCTTACATTTCATTTCAAACCAGCCTTTTTTTATAAGGAGAAAAAAGTGTAGGTAAGTGGTTTAGAATTCAGGGAAACAAAGTGTAGTTAAGGAATTTGGAACACAGGAAAAAGTTAATCAGATAGAAGCTTCAGTCCAGCAATGTCCCTAGCATCCTCTCATCTGTTGACTAGTGATTCTTTATCTGTGGCCAAGGCTGGGTCTTTATCTGTGTCCTATGTCCTGGGTGATTCTGTATCTGTGTCCTATGTCCTGGGTAGTGGGATGTCTCTCCTTGGATCACAAGGGCACCATTTCATTTGCTTGCAGTAAACCTGCTGGGGCACAGAGGTCAAATTCCTTGTGGTCTTCGGGAGTCAGGGTGGGTCAGCTCCTTAGTTCCTGAAACAGTAGCTTTTTATATGCATTCATTACTAAGCTTATTAACTATTACCTAAAACTAAAACTTTCCAATTCTTGAGTTCCCCCATCATACTGATTTAAATGTTGACTTCATGCAAAAACACCCTCACAGAAACACGGAGAATATCAGACCAAATATCTGGGTAGCCAATGCCTCAATCAAGTTAACATATAAAATTAACCATCCGAGGACCCAAACTAGAAACAACCAAAATATCTACCAATAATAGAACAGATAGCTTATTTGTGGGCATAGTCATGAAATGAAATTAAAGCAATAATAATAGATGAAATTAACTGCACACAATGATACAAATGCATTTCACAAACTTGGTGAGTGAAGAAGTCAGACATGCGTTCATACAGTATAATTCTATTTATATAAAGTACAAGGTGAAAAAAATAATTTATAGTGGTAGAAATCAGAATATGGTTGTCAGGATATGGTTGTGTTCAAGGAGAAAAAGAGGAGCTAGTGATTAGGGGGAGCACCAAGAAAGCTTTTGGGGTACTGGTAGTGTTTGTTACCTTGGTCATCATAGTGATTCACTGTAGCACTCATTTCGGTAAAATTCACTGAGTTGCACACTTATGATTTGTGCATTTTTCTGTATGGGTTATACTTCAAACTTTTTAAAACTTTAATAAAAGAGTGATTGGGAAGCTATTTGAACCTTCTACAAAACATTGGCAAATATTACTTTTCCATTTAAAAAATAATCAGAAAAGCAAATCCTCATTAAGTCAATATTATAATATTGCAATATGCAACTCAAAATAAGTAAAATTGTTCTTCAGTTGAATTTATCCTTAATAAAATAGCTACTTAGAAGATTCATTATGATAAACACTCAGAAGGAACAAAAAATTTTCAAGTGAATAATAAATTATTTGCCAAAGTATTATTGCTTTGCATAAACTCATTAACAAGTGATAGTGAAGATTACAAGTATCTTGGAATTTGCTGAAACATTTATTATAAAATAGAGTGCCATGTATGCAAGTTTTACTAAAATATGTTCTTTTATCTTCATTCTATGTACAGTGAATGTTCTTTCTCCAAATTAAACCAAATTAGAGACTATAAAAGGAAAACTTTGAGATAATAACATTTAACAAATTAAACTTTAGTCAGCAGCTACATTCAAGCAGCGGAAATATTGAAAAATGCAGTAAACCGGTTGTGCAGACCACAATGTAAGCCACTTTAATTTTTAAAAACCAGGAGGTGTTTATCTGGACTGAATATTGTCTTTGTTTATTGTGTTATCATATTTTGTTTCAGACTTTAAAGTTTTAAGGATATTTAATATTGGAAATGTGTTTTATATTATCAAAACATTTTTTAAAAACTGGAAGAAAAAATGAGCAAAACAAGTCTGTGTATACATGACTCATTTTGAAAGTCATTTGAAATCATGAGAGGAAAAGCACTATGCAAACCAAATTAATTCCTGTCCTGTTATCTAATGTAAATAACATTTTGCAGCAAAATTAATGGATGGTAAAAGGTCTTCTTAAGCATGTAACAGGAAATAGAAAAACAGAAATGAAAAATAGAACCTTCTTAAGGAAACCTTCTCTCTAAATCCACTTCTAGCCTGTGAAGATGGCAATATATTGATTCATGTGGAAGGCTAATATTGCAATGTCCTGTAAATACTCTTGGCACAATAAACAATAAACAGAAAAAAAGACTTCCCTCTTTTAACAACTTCATCTCAAATGGAATGGATTTCATAATAGTGTCAGGAGACCTAAAAGGTTAAATCAACATTTGCTCAATAAAGCAGTCCCATAGCTGCTCACAGAGTAATGGAATTCTTGGCCAGATGCAAAGTCAAGAGGTCAAAGCAATTGACCAGTAATGGACAAGGATAAGCCTGGTGCAGGCCGGTCCTTTGGCTCCAAGGGTCCAGGTTAAAAATAATTAAATAAATAAAGGACTTGGACTCTGACCCCTTTATTTGTGTGTCATGCCAGAGAGGAGAACAGAGTTAATCTCTGCAGGGTAAAGGTGAACCTTGGACATGTTTTCTAGCAGCAACAAATACACAAAAGCCTCAGAAGGGTACAAATCATCATCCCTAGGGATAAAACTTTGAGCAAATTAATTCAAAATGGAACTTTGCTTCCGCCTCAAAGTTCTGGTGTCATATCTGCTGTGCCCTATCTGCTAAGGGGGCAGGGCAGCAGCTAGGACCTGTGGTCTTGTCTCCTAAGAACCTCAGTCCTCCCTTTACTCTAAACAAGAGCAATGAGAAAGATGTTTTCTTCCTTTTCCCTCTATGGCTCCTCCTATTGGTTGTCTGGTTAAATAGAAGTGGAGGAGGAATAAACAGGGCTAATGTTCACAGATGAGCTCCTGTTTGCCTTTGCCAGTGGTCCGATTGGCCAGTGCCCCTGCTTGTTACATAATTTTAAATATTTCCCCTGGTGGGGCGGGGTGCATGCTTTTACAGAGGTCACTCTCCTTTGTGTTCTGTTCTTGAATAACAGTGAAATAAAACTGTTTGCTAAAAGAATAAAAATATATACACATTTTGAAGTAGAAAATTACCTAATTTTTTAAAGGATTACCTAATTTTCTAAGAATTGTAGTTAGTGGTACAGATCCAAAGTACCTGTAACACAGGTGCCATCACGGGAGAATAGCACACAGAGCTGGTTCTCCTCTTGGGTGGCACATTGGATCACCTAGGGATCTGGGTGGGGCCTGAGCAACAGGATTTGCGAACATTTCCCAAGTGATTTCATATGCAGTCACAGTAGAGAATTAATCTACAGAGACATCTAGAACAAGGAAGGCTGAGGACTACTGGATCAGAATAGATGCGTAATGACACATCTAGTGTCTTCACAAACACGTAGGCAACACTAACTTATAGACACACACTAGTGACAAAGTCTTGGGTGCCTTTTCAACAATTAGACTTTAGTATGTGGTTAAGGATATGATCAAAAGAGACAGAGGAAGCCCAGCGAAAGCAGAGATAAATCCCTTCAACACAGGGACCTATCAGTGCTTAGAGCACCTAATCAATGGATGGTACTTTTAAAATACAATTTTTAAAAAGTTATTTTAGGAGACTTTTAGTTTTACAGAAAAGTTGGAGTTTGCATATACCCCTTCACAAAAACATGATACCTCCAGGTTACCCTACTATTTACAGTAATAATGACAGCATTTATAGGCTGTGTCCCCCATTATTAAGGTCTTAGATTAAATATGGTAAATTTGTTACAATTAATGAATTAATATGAACACATTAATAGTACCTAAAATCGACACTTGTATTTAGGTCTCCTTAATTTTTTCCTAATGTCTTTTTTCTAACCCATCCGGAATACCACATTACTTGTAGTCCTCATCGCTTCTTAAGCTTCTTTTGGTTCTGAGTTTCCCAGAATTTTCCTGATTTTGATGATCTTGTCAGTTTTGGGAGAGTGCTGGCCAGGTATTCTGTGGATTGTCCCTGAGCTGGAATATGTCTGATATTTTCCTCATGATTTGACTAGGACTTTGTGTTTGGGGCAGAAGGATCACAAAGGGGAAGTGCCGTTTCATCACCTCAGGCTATCTATAGGACTTCTCGCTGGTGGTGTTGACCTTGATTACCTGGCTGGGGTGAGGTTTGGCAGATTTCCTTACTGTGAAGTTGTGTTTTTTTCCCTTTCCACACAGTGCACTTTGGAAGGACATCACTACACAAGCCTACACCTAAGGAGTAGGATTTGAGCTCCTCACCTCCAGGGTGGGGTATTACATCAATTCAATGATGATACATCTTTTTTACCTTTTTTTACTGTTGAATATATTAGATATATAACATTGAATACATTTACAGTGTATACTGTGTTACTCTGATACATTTGTATATTATAGTATGATTATCATTGTAGTGATATTTATCACATTACATAATTATAATATTTTGTTCATACACACTATAGTGGGCCTGAGATCTCTATGGCTTGTTTACTACTCATTACAAGTTTGTACCCTAAAACAACAACAATTTTATCCCCCACCAATTCCCTGGTAGCCACTATTTACTCTCTGCTTGTTAAAAGTTTGACTGTTAAGACCTCTTTCATGTGGTTGCACCCAACCAAATGCATGAAACTTTTCCAGTGCAGCCAGGCTTCAGTGGCTAGCGTGAGGCTTTCTAAAATTTGCACTCCTCTGACGAAGAGCACCTGACTTCCTCTGTCTCAGACCCAACTGCTGCCTGTTCGGCTTTCCCTGATGTGGACCTTCTGATGACCCTGCCTTTTTACGAAAGGGTGACATGGGGAATCCAGGACTCTAGAACCAAAAAAAGGAACCTCCATAGATTATGGTCATAGAGAAACCCTGCTATGGGTTGAATTGAGTCCTCCCAAAAGGCATATATTGAAATTTTAATGCCCGGTGCCTCAGAATGGGAATTTATTTGGAAATAGTGTCCTTGAAGATATAATCAGTTTGGATGAGGTCGTACTAGAGTAGGATGGTTCCTAATTCAATAGCCGATATCCTTATAAAGAGGAGAAATTTAGACATAGAAGTACACACATGGGAGGAATGCCATGTGAACATGAAGCAGAAATCAGGGTGATGTTTCTATAAGCTGAAGTCTGCCAAAGATTGTTAGCAAACCACTAGGAGCTAAGGGAGCAGAGACCCCACCCTGGAGCCTTCAGAGGGCCTTGCCGACACCTCGATCTCAGACTTCCATCCTCCAGAACTGTGAGACATAAATTTCTGTTGTTAAAGCTGCTCAGTTTACAGTACCTTTTTATGGCAACCCTGGGAAACAAATACACCTCCCAAAGGCCCTTCTCTCCACTACAAAGATAAAAAGGAAACTCTTGAAAGATCTATTTAGTTCATTTCCAGAACCAAGCAGAATTCCATGAACACTTACCCACCATCATATTCAATCAATACTTCCTAAGCAGCTGCACTGTGCTCAGAACTTAGGGCCCATCCACTGAAGAAGAGTGGAAACAATGCTCTGGCCAGTAGGCTGAGATGGGGACAATGCACAGACATGGTGGCGTTTCATTGTATTTATTGCCTGTAGCTCTATGCATGTCAGGTTCTGCATGTATATAAGTAGTTAATATATTTCTCTCCCACATATCATCAAGTTGCAGAATCTTGGATCGGGTTTCCTAGACAACAGACTCTGAGATCTGTGTGCAGGAGAGAGTGCTCTCAGGTCCAAGACCTCTGTGAAGGTAAGAAAACAGGATGGAGCATAAGTAAAACCACTATACAGTTGTAACAAAGACCTCAGCCAGTCCTATGGGGAGCTCTGCTGCTGGAATGATCCTTCAGAGACTGATCTGAGATAAGGGGCTAGACCTTTGTACTCCTATTTAATTGGCCACCCATTAAATAACTTTGGGCAATGCATCCTGCCTCAGGCAAAGGCCATCTGGGGAGACCTCACCAGTGAGCTCATCAGCCAACATTCCCAACAGATGGAAGAATGAATGCCTCAGTCCCAAGGGAAATGTTGGATTAAAGGACTACGGCATTGAATTCAAAGGACATCTATTTCTGGATGAAAAATAAAGATCTCTTAATCAACCTTTATTAATGGAATTAGTAAACAAAAGGTAATAACTAGTTCCCTGAACAATCTTCCTGGAAATAAACACAGAGATTGGCAATGTTTGAGGCAGAAAATCAGAATAAAGAATCTAAATTAACTTTAAGGATAGTGGTGCAAAATGAAATACGCAAGAACCAGGAGCTGGGATAATGAACTAGATTTGACAGAAGGAATAATTGACCTGTTCTTCCTCTTGTTAGGGAATTGGCCCTGGGCTCAACTATACAATAGACAAAGTTGGGCCTTCTCCTCTTTCTTTAGACACCAGTCCCAGCACCTGATCCTTTGTAAACTGCGTAGTGCTACACAGTGATCTCAGGCTACTCCTGAAGATGTTGCCCCCAAAACCATAGCAGAAATCTGGTTGGCTAGCAGGAGTTTCTCACAGGCAGAATGAACTCCAGGTCTGAAAAGTTACCTGAACAGAGCTGTTGGTAGCTCCTGCCTCTGACCTGATCAAAGAAGATGGTACCCTACTTTCTAGTTCTACAGAAACTCACAATTCCTGCATTAGGGCCAGCTTTTCTTTCCTGTCTGTATTGGTTTCTTAGGATTGCCTTAACAAATTACCACGTCCTGGTGGCTACAAACAATAGAAATTTATTCTCTCACAGTTCTGGAAGCAAGAAGTTTGACATCAAAGTGTTGGCAGGGTCATACTCTCTCTGAAGTTTCTAGGAGAGAATATTTCCCATGTCATTCTCTTAGCTTCTGGAGTTGCCAGTAGTCTTTGTCACTGCTTGTCTTGTAGACACATCCAGACACATCCAGTCTCTGCCCCATCATCATGCAGTGTTCTTGTGTGTCTCTGTTTCTTTTCCTTTTCTTATAAGGACACCTGTCATATTATATTAGGACCTACCCTACTTCATATGATTGCATCTTAGTTTGATTACATCTGCAGAGACCCTATTCCCAAGTAAGATCACATTCACAGGTACTAAAGGTTAGGATTTCAACATATTATTTGGGGGAACACAATTCAACCCATAATACCCGCTAAGGTTATGATGCCTAATCTAATTACCAACATGTACTAGCAAAGGAAACTTTAGCAATTTCCTCAAAGCCTTTCAACATAATGTTTCCATCCCTATGTTTTGGAGAAAACTTGAAACCCTGCAGCTGAACTTCTGAGATCTATTATACAATAAACAATTGGGATAATTTCAGCTCAGGTAAAAAGGCCTAAATGAGTCAAAGTGAGAGAAAAGTGTTAAACTAAAAATAAAAGGCCAAAGTAAGAGGAGACAAGCATTTATTTGCTATCAAAAAAAGAATAGCCAATCTGGGAGTTCTGATTAGGAGACGAAGGCAATGGGTGTTTATGAGAAAACAAAGGGGAAGGATTCCATGAATCTTCTACCTGCCCTACTCCCCTTTCCCTCTGGTAATCGCCATATTGTTATCTGTGTCTGTGGGGTTTGTTTTGTGTGATTTTGTTCTCTGCTTAATTCCCTCACCCCTTTTCACTCAGCCCCCAACACTCCTATCTGACAGATGTCAGTCTGTTCTCTGTATCTATGAATCTGGATCCAGCACTATCATCTTCAAACTATGAGTCTAACCCTCACTGACCTTGTCACAGAAATAGCAAGAACAATGGTGTAGAGGAGACCTGCCAGAAAGGCCAGTGCAAAACCCAACCTAGCCACAGGCTAAGCCAAGCCAAATATCTTTGGATGATATTGAGTTGCAGAGTTAATAAAGGATCCCATCCTATTCCAAGCAGTGTGGCTGTAAGACTGCTGCATTTTCATTATGTTCTTAAATAGAAAGGATGATGAGCTTCTATAGAACTCCAGCCATCCATGTATTAATACAAATCGCTGGGGAGCTGGCACCAGAGGTTGATGAGAGGGTGCTGTAAGTTTCAGGGAAGAAAAAGGATTCACATTTACATTTTGTTGTTAGAACAAGAGAAAAAAATATTGAGTTTTTTAAGTCCTCTGATTTCACATGTGTTTTAGGTCTGCTTAACTGCTTCCTGAAAAGTTCTCGGAAGGGAAAAAAGCACAGAAGGAGTCTATCCTAAAACCCAGAGATGACTGGAAATTCCAGGAACCAACCCACCAGCCCTATCAGATCCCATGACCTTCTGACAATAAGACTCATGACTGTCTTGAAAACAAGCAAAACTAAACTAAACCACCACCACAACAAAGAGTATGGAGAGAAGTAGGCATTTGAGCAAGCTGTAAACTCTCCCCATTTAGAAATCTTCCAAAGGTTAGATGGAGCCTCATTTCTTCTCCCATTAAATGAAGATGGTTAGACTTTTCCTAGGAACACTGGAATGTAATGGCCAGACCATAAATCTCAGTTGCAACACTGTAAAGACCTTGGCAAATGAATTATTTAACATTTCAGAACCTCAGTTACCTCACCTATAAAATGAAATTATAATATTTGTTCTCATAATGTTGCTAAAAGAATTAAATGGGGTACAATATATGACATGTTTGCTCTAGACCAGGTGCAGGCTGTGCAATTTCCTGTTTCCAACATGCACATGATAAAGCACCTCAAGTCGGAGATGTTTGCATCTGTTAGATCTTGAATCCAGCTCATAGACACACCTACTACCCAGATATCCTGCTTCATCCAGCATAATAAAGCCAGGCATTGTGCCTGTGAGACTGTCAAGAGGGATCAGTTAAATCCAGAAGTAGATGAGTCACCAGTGGGTGCTGGATTCTCTTGTTCCTTAGGTTATGGATAAAAATGTAGTCCAGCTACTGAACACTTAATCTCATTCCAGAAACCAATGAAATACAATGTGGTATAAATGAAGAGATCATAACTTTTGCCCTTGTTTTCCCTTTAGCATCTCAGTTCAAAACATCTCTTTGAGCGCTGTCCAACTCTGGTGACTCAAGGTAGGAGAGGGAACTCAGAGAACTCCAAGTAGAAGTAGGACAGACAGCCTTATCACCCAGAGGCACTGTCTACCAACACAGGAACTGCAACACAGCATTTTCAGGGGAAATTTGGGTTTTTGCAGAACAAAGCAGAAGATGAGATTTGTATTGATCAGGAGGCTGACACTGACAATTGGGAATCCTTTACCTATCAAGGTTTGGAATTACTCAATAGGGCCTTACTTCTCACCTAACTAAAAGAACCCATTCCATAGCCTGGTGGATTATTGATCACAGTTTTTGAAGATTCTGTAACTTATGTCACAAAGGGAGTAGGGTCTCCATAGCAGATCAGAACCTTTTCAGGAAACTGGCATGACCACATCATGTTCCTTCTGTGACTCTGAAGTGAAGGCTGTGTTCACACCTTTTTCATCTTTTGTCAACCCCTTCATACACCCACACCCACACAGAGATGGCTGTACTCTCTTCCTTAACAGACAAGAAATACCCGTTTCTTTCTCCTGTGATGTTTACTTGGAGCAGTGGTACTCAACCTTGGAATCATTTGGAGAGCTTTTAAAAATCCTGATACCCAGGCCACACTCCAAGCCAATTAAATCAGAGTCTTTGGGGGTAGGACCCAAACATGGGTCTTTTTTAATGCTCTCAGATTATTCCAATGTGCATCAAAGTTGAGATCCCTTGAGTTGATTAAAGAGTGAGTTGTAGCACAATGACATGGTCAAGTACAGTGTGGGGAGTAACCAGCCTTTCTGGGCTTAGAGATTGTCACTTGTCAGGTCCTAGAGCACAGGAGTTTTTTTGATTCTCCAGAACTCCTAAATGTTATGGAACCAGAACTTTTGGGTGGGTACCATAGTAGTGACTGTATTAGTTGCTCAGGCTGCCAGTACAAAATACCACAGACTAAGGAGCTTAAACAATATACATTCACTTCCCCATTGTTCTGGAGGTGGGAAGTACAAGCTCAAGGTACCAGCATGATAGGTTTCTGGAAAGAGCCTTCTGTATGACTTGTAGGTGACAACCTTCTTGCTATATCCTCAAATGGCCTCTCTTCTGGGAACAAATTGGGAGGGGAGAGATAAGAGGAAGAGAGAAAGAGGGAGGAAAGGGGGAGAGAGAGACCTCTGGTGTCTCTTCATATGTTGAATCAAAGCTCCAACCTTATGACTCATTTAACCTTAATTACTTCTATAGAGCCCCTGTCTCCCAATACAGCCACAGTGGTGGCTAAGATTTCAAAATATGAAATGAGGGGACACAAACGTTCAGATTATAACAGGGGCCATGGCCCTAACAGATGTTCCAGCAATTACATCAGCTTATTCAGGTACCATATGTCCTTGCCACATATAGTATGGTTCATGGACCAGGAGCATCAGTGTCCCCTAGAAAGCCTTTGGAAATGGAGACTCTTGGGTCTTGACCCAGCCAGATCCGCTGAACCAGAATCTGCATTTTAACAAGATCCCCCTGTGATTGGTATACACATGAATGCATGGGAAACTGTAATAGACTTTCCTCAATTCTAGCAGCTCTTCTCTCAGAACTTTTAGCAGATTAGTTTGCAAGATAGCTAACCATGCTGTCCTCGGACCTGGTTTCTGAATCTCAGAGAAAGGCCAGACTTCCTCACCCTGTGGGTGATGAAGAGTGTGCTTCCTTGCTGTTGAGTTTGAGGAGTAAAACTGAAAAATCCAGAGTGACTACATCCCATCAGTTCAACCTTCCTTTTCCTTTAGCATCATGCTGCCACCCTCCTCCCCTTTCTCTTAGCCTCCAAAGATACTTTTAAGCCCAAAGGCAGACTTTATGTTTATCCTTACTAATTTTTTATCTTTATTTACTTATTCACTTTTTTATCCTCACCTGAGGACATTTTTTCATTGCTTTTCTTTAAAGAGAGGGGAAGGGAAGAAGAGAAGCATTTATGTGAGAGAAAATATCAATTGGTTGCCTCTCCTACCCATCCTGACTGGGGGGGCAAACCTGCAACCTTTCAGTTATGAGACAACACTCCAACTAACTGAGCCACACCAGTCAGGGCTTTATCTTTATTTTTGACCTATTGCTTCCCTCTCTTGAGTCTTCTTTTGATACATACCAATATATAATTGCCTTTTCAAGATTCTTCATTTACAAATATAAAAGGATCATCCACAAGTTTAAGTAAACTAATAAAAATATTGACCAAATACAAAGCCATTAAAATCTTCCTTTTGTTGATATATATTCACTTATAAAAATAACTCTTTACTTTCAATATCAGTTAAGATTAAGCTAAGCTGCATATAATAGAAGGAAATATGTAAATAAATAAATTAGTTTAGTTCTTCCTCACTTAAACCTAAAAATAGTCAGCAGAGAGCTGATCTGACAACTCTGACAGGTATCAAGGACTCAAAGGTTTTCTTTCTTTCAGCCCCACCACATGTTTGCCATATCAAGTGGAACGTAGACTAAATGACCAACATTACTTTCAATCTGTGATTCAATGCCAATGGAGTTTCAGTTTGGTTAATGGGCCTAAGTTATTTCGAAGTTAACATCTATCACTGCTAGCTTCCTGATTCCCACTTGTCAATTTTAGTTATTGCTCAGATTCAGTAATCATGGCAAAGGAGACAAGGGAAGCAAAAGAACAGTGGAGGGGGGTTCTAAGAGGTAAATTCCAATCAGCTGGGTGCATTCACACAGCACTTGGGGGGGGAGGGGAGGAGTACCACTTGCTGGTATGTATATACAATAAGGGGTAAGAGTTGACCTCAGAAACTGTCAATTCTCTGAGATTTTACCTTGCTTACAAGCTGACACATTAGCCTGCCATAGCTTATAGATGCTGGCAGAAGACACAAGAGCCTTGGATCAGAGATAAAGGATATTATGACCCATGGCCATCAGTTCTCTTTGTCCCCCAAGTCCCATGGGGGAAGTGGGGAGGCAGGCTCGTGTGAATGACTGCTGTGTGCAAAGTGGGTCTGTGTCAGCTGAGGAACCTTGAGTTGAAAACCCAGTCTGGTCAGGGATGCACTAACAAACCTGCTCAGCATTTGTCCTTGAGAGAGACATCTTTTTTTTTAAATCCTAGTCAGGCAACAGATCCGCCCTCTTCCCTGGACAGACCTCTGTTTTTGCTAAAGAAACATCCTTGAAAACACAGTCTGGAATAGAAGCTGTCACAAGATGTCACAAGTTATCACCATGGAGAATTACCCCTCAACAACATCAGCCTGTAGGAGTGAAGTTCTGGACTAATCTCTTTGTGTTGCAGTTGGATGTAGAAGTGCCAGCTGGCTACACAACTCTATCCTCCCGTTAACATCTTTCTGGACCAAGCAAGCAAGCAAAGTTCGTAGGGATGGACAGACCTGGACTAGAACCTCAGCTCTGTCGCTTCACAGCTGAGTAAGTTATTTGCTTAGCGTCTCTGACCTTCAGTTTTTTTTAATTTGAAAAATGGGTCAATAATACTTACTTCAGAGAGATGTTAGGAGGATTAAAATACAGAATAGGTATAATTATCTGGTAATTCACCACATAATAGTTTTTATTTTTGCTTCAAAAAAAGAACTTTCTAGATACCCAAATTGTAAAAAACTTACAAACACATTACAGAGTTGGCTGTCTTTTCCTGCGATTTGGTTCTATGTAATATAGGGAGGTGGGGAACAGCAGAGAAGAAGTCTCTGAACCTCCCCAGATAAATAATACTCATTTGTGCCTCTCAGGAATTCTTGAGGCAAAATATCTCAGATCCTAAAATTTCAACAACTCTCCAGATGGGAGAACAGGACATCTTTGATTCCATTTCTCTTGGCTCAAATTACAGCTGACCACCCTCCTCACTTTACCTTCCCACGTCTCCATCCCCTGTTGCTTACCTCAACTCTGATTACTTAGAGTGAATTGAGATTCTCTGCCCTCAATTCTGCACAATAAACGCCCATCCTGCAATATCGTAATTTCCCTAGGGAACTCCAACCCAGTATCTCTCTAATTAAACCTGTTTGGGGCATAATTTTTTCTAGCAGCTCCAACTTGATAGATGAAGAAGCAATAGGTAAATACTAGAAACCTGTACCTTACAAAACAATACAAAGCAGATGGCTTATTCATAGGAGACCAAACAGTTTGCCTCTGTTGCTTCCCAAGATTGTTTTGCTTTGTTGGCTCCCAATTCATAAGTGACAGTAAGACCCTAGTTGTCTGTTGTGCTTTTTTATCCCAGGTGAGCCAGAACTCATTGCTTTATTACTGAGAGTCACCAGAAAGGGGGAATTGGGTTTTACTGCAGACAAAGAAATCAGAGACAATAGTTAACAGTTTAAGCATATCAGCAGATGGAAAAAAAATACAGCCTTGTTATCTAAACTGGTTCTCAAATATTATTGTGCATGAGAATCACCCAGAAGGCCTTTTAAAAACTGATTTCTGGGGTCCATCCCCAGAGCTCCTGATTCATTGGCAGGTCCCAGGTGCAGCCTAAGAATTTGCATTTCTAGCAAGTTCCCAGAAGATGCTGATATAGCTAGTTCTGGGACCACACTTTGAGAACTAGTGCTCTGAAGCAGTGATTCTCATCCCTGGTTCTACATTACAATCACTTGTGGAAGTTTTCAGAAAGTTATGCACTTCTTGGTTCCCACCCCCTGAAATTCTGGCTTAACTGGACCGAGGATGTGCCTGGGCATCTAGATTTTTAAAAGCTTCTCATGTAATTGAATGTGATACCAGGGTTGAGAACCACTGCATTTCTAGAAGTTTCCCAAATAGGCCTGCTCTTCTCTCACTCCCAGCTCAGCAGCTCAGGAGGGAGATAGATGAGTATAAACAAGTCATTTGAAAGCCAACTGAAAAGTAAAGGAAGAGGAATATCTAATCTGCTTGAATTTTCTGCTGGTTAGGACTGATGACTCCAGTTTGCCGTGACCCAGTTTGGAATGCTGGTCTCCTGAGCAAACATCTCCCCAGAGTCTTCTTGTATTATAAAATAACAAACTTAGCAGGCCCTCCCACTTCAGCAGAGGGGCTCAGCATCTGGATTTCAGCCTGGTCAAAAGAGAAGATAGGCAAGCTGCTCCCAGGTGGGGTGACTCCCTTGGAACCCTAAAAAAGGAGGGAAGGTGCCATTTGACCAGCACTTCTTGTTTACAAAGGGCCCCTCTCTTGTTATTGATGTTATTTTAAAAGAATCCTCTATAGAAGACTAATATTTTCCCAAGTTTTAAGTGACCTGTCTTCAGTAAGGTCAGCACACCTGCCCACCAGCTCACCTCAGGAAGCCCAAGAGAGTGGAAATATGGAGCAGCCAAGGTGCAGGTAGTCAGCACCTAGATAGTGGAGCATGGGGCTCTGGCTCTGTCCCAAGGAGTTTAATGCACTGATGTACAAAGCACAGCTGGCCAATTGGTAAGGCAGGAGGACCAAGCAAATTATAGTTTCTGGTGGTTCTTCCCTCTGGATAAGAGAAATAAGCATTTCTAAGGAGAAAATTGAAAAATAAATTTTAATTAGTGGCTAGCCAACTCTCAAAAGTTTACTTTTTTTTTTAGAAATAAAGTATCTCTTAATTAAAGTGTGTATATTGTTTTTAGACATAAAACATTGCATACTTAATGGACTACATTACAGTATAAACATAACTTCTTTCCCATTTTTTAATATAGTTCACATTCAATATTATTCTGTATTAGTTTCCAGTATATAGCACAGTGGTCAGACAATCATGCACTTCATAAAGTGGTCCCCCTGATACTTTTGGTACTTAACTGGCACCCTACACAGTGATTACAATATTATGGACCATATTCCCCATGCTGTACTTTACATCCCTGTGACTGCGCTATAACTGCCAATTCATACTTCTTAATCCTTCACCCCTTTCAGATGAGATCAGAGCACTCAGGGTGGTATGGCCATAGACCCCTTCATCCTTTTCGCCCAGCACTCCAATCCCCTTTCCCTCTGGCAACCACCAGTCTGTTTTCTGTATCTATGAGCCTGTTTCTCTTTTGTTTGTTCATTTATTTTGTGCTCTTTATATTCCACATATGAGTGAAATCATATGGTACTTGTCTTTCTCTGACTGGCTTATTTCACTTAGTATAATACCCTCTAGGTCCATTCATGCTGTCACAAATGCTAAGGTTTCTTTCTTTTTTTATAGCTGAGTAATATCCCATTGTATATATGTACCACAGCTTCAAAAACTTAATTAAAAAAAGAAAAGTTGACCCCTGCCTCTTTCATCATGTTTTGGTATCCAGGTTTCCAATGCTCAGACTTGATGTGACAACATGGTATACTAAAAACAGCAATGAACTTGGACATTGACTATTGAGAAGTGGCTTCTTCTCTTGATGTCTGTCTAGAGCAAAGAGGTTTCAATTTGACTTGTGAACCCGTTTCTCAAGTTGGGTCCAAGCCTAACTGAAAGGAATGCCATGGTTCATCAGCTACACAGTCCAGTGTGGGGATGGAGAGCACAGGTGCTGAAGCCCAGCCACCTGGATTAGACCCCAGCCTGTCACTTACTAGGTGAGTGACCTTGGGCAGTTTTCTCATCTGAAAATGAAGATAATAATTCTATTCACCTCATGAGGTTGTTGTGAAGATTAAATAGAGAATGCCTAGCCCTGGCTGGTGTGGCTCAGTGGATTGAGTGCTGGTCTGCAAAGTGAAGGGTCACAGGTTCAACTCCCAGTCAGGTCACATGTCCGAGTTGTGGGTCAGATCCCCAGTAGGAGGCTCACGAGAGGCAACCAGACACGGATGTTTCTCTCCTCTCTTTCTCCCTTCCCTCTCTCTAAAACTAAATAAATACAATCTTAAAAGAATAGAGAATGTCTAGAAACTGCTTACAGCAGAGCCCAGCACATAGGCATGCCTCATAAGTATTATTATGAATAGAGTGATTTGACTTATTCTGAATAATATAGAGAAGGGCCTGGATCATGGAGTCTTGAAACCCAAGGGAAGAAAGATGGAGAATATTAAAATTAGTTACAGGAAGCAAGGTTTTCCTTAGCAAGGATCTGTGTAAAAATGCCATTCTGAGGTCCCCCTGGCTAGCACATAAAATGCAATCTGTGCAAAGCAAACCTGTGATCTTTTTTGTTCTTTTGGCTTCCCTGTTTCCACCAATCACCCTTCTTATAACACATGTGAAACAGTGCCTTTTACATAGAAAGCTGTCAATAAAAGTCAAAAGTCATTGTGGTGATGGTTGCAGCTTTTAATATTAATACTCTCCTTAATCTGGATAAGAAACAACACCCAACAATAAAGAGCAAATTATTGCTCTTTAAATATAAATTAAATTATATGAGGGAGAGTGCTTTGCAAATTAGAAATCATTTTACAAAACTAAGGTATTATCTTCCTGCCCCAATGAAAGTGATTAATTAGCCAAATATCGGTGAAGTGCAGATTATAGATTCTAGTTTATGTACAAAGAACTGATTGGTGTTACCTTACCTGAATTTTGATTCCAAAAGACTCCTACAGTTTGGTGAAGGATGTCTGGCAATAGCTTTCCTCAAGACTGAGATTTTAACCTGTGTGGGGTTCCTGATGTAAATTAAGATCCCAACAATTAATTAGTGCAAAGTTTACTGATTCAGGTAGTTGATGTTGCCCCGATCTTAACAGCCTGTTTAAATATTTGAAAAAGAGAACAATTAAGCCTGAGACGACCTGCTTGATTTGGATCAGCACAGTAAAAACGGGAGCCTGAGCAGGGAACCCTGGCAGGCAGATCTCCATGGGTCCCCAGCCCATGCCCTTCCCCCAGGGATGGGACAACTCCGAGCTCAGCTTTGTGCCAGGCAGACACTTGACAGCATGCCAGACGCTATCTAGGCAGCTCTTTAAGCTGAGTAATGAGACTTGGCTTATTGGGAGCCTTTAATTACCAGTCTAATGTACAAACACATTTCTCTCTGGAGACATCCATGCAAGCACAGCCTTTGTTCAACAGGAAAAGCAAGCTGCTTCTTCCTCCTGGCAGGGTAGACAGTGCTCCAGGGTGCTGTTTATCTCTGATTGGTGAGATCCACCCAGCTCCAGCTGTGATACCTGCACATTCTTGCTCCCCCACCCAAGAACCCACTGAGCTGAGTCTGCTGATGTATGCTAGCTAGGTGACTGTTCTTTCACTTCGCTTTTATGCTGTCTGTATTATGAATGTAACAACTGTAGTTAGAACATTGTCCTAGTTACTAAGAAGACTGACAAAGCAAGAGAAATCTGCTTTTGGATTCATCACATTCTGGGAGCACTGAGTCAAATGTGGAAGGTAAAAGACGTTCCCATAGTCCAACTCTCTGAACACATTTCTATTTATTGATATAATAAAAGGTTTCATGCAAAGGATAGTGGGAATAAACACTTGTACTAGTAATAGTTAACATTTGTTGGATACCATTTGCCAAACACTGTGTTGAACCTGCTTCCTGAAACATTTTCACAAAGACCCATAAAGTAGGAGCAAAGACCCAGAAAGGATGAGGAGCTCTCATTACCTCCATTTAGTGATAATTTTCCCAAGATCACTTAGTGAGTGATGGATCTGGAATCTAACCTTATAGTAAGGCTTAACCCCTACGCTCAGTTTCTTGACTTTATTCATTAGTTCATTTGGCAAACTTTAAAATAGGAGTTCAAATATGTCAAGGCACTAGGGTTAAAATATTAGAAAGAGCAAATGTATGTATAGATATGGATAAAACATTAGAAAAAGAAAATGTTTATTTATGTGTATGTGCATGTGTGTATACATACTCCTGTCCCATTGGAGCTTAAATTACCCACCTGTGTCGGCCGCTCCTGTGTGGTGGTCCTGGAGGTGCACTGCACAGCAATCTCTCAAAGAGAACCTCCTTGGCAGAAGAGAGTTGGTGGACAGCCTCCATGTGCTGCATCTTCAACCTTACTGTGTTTGTGCCAAGACCATGACTGACAGTACAGGGGTACAGAGCCTGGCCATTCCTGTCCTCCTTGGGACTGCTCTGATGTACAGTCTGTGCTCTGGGGCACCTCCCTCATTCTGGTGGAGACTGGAGACTTTCTCAAGAGGGACATTGCTCTCACAAGTTCCTCCTACCCATTCCTCCTTCCTGCTCTTCTCCTTCCCCAGATGTCACACCTGCGCTGTGGTCTGAAGGCTCTCCCCACGTACTCCTGCTCTGTTTCCCCTTTATACTTCATTGTATTACCCCAATAAATCTCTTGCAATCAAATACCATCTTGGCATTTGCTTCACAGAGGAATAAAACTAATGCATTGTTTAGGTCTTATCACTAGGAATAGTCCCAAACCTGAAATCAGGCATTCAGATACCTCACTTTCTGACCACACCTCTAATCTTGCAGGGTTGCATGCTCAGCCTCTCCCAAGTAGGTCTGCTCTTCATCTGCTCAGTCTTCCTGTTTTTTTGACCTGCCTGCTGTCAGACAGGTGTGGCCAGAATCACTGGATTCAGAGGCTCTTATCCCCACTAGATTTGCATCAGCCAGATGGGTGCTTTGGGCTCTGCTACCTCCATTCCGAATTCAAGACTCATGTGAATATAGTTGATAGATGGACCTAATCCAAAATTGAAGACTTAGTTATAAGGTAGTGTGGGAAAAGTAGTTTTAAGCTGTCTAGACTCTGGACTACAGCATGGAACACAGAATAGAGGCTAAGTGAGCCAATCTATTAGATCCCTCACAACATCTAAAAGAGCTCATGATTTCTCCAACAGACTGCTTCTCTTTTAATGTCCTGAATTTCTGTAAATTATACCCCTCTACCCAGCTGGTCAAGTCTGAAACTAGAAGTAATACCTGCCCCCTTCTCCTCTGGTCTATACTCAATTCATGCTAGTTCTACCTGAAATGTCTTTTAACTTCATTTTCTACCCTCTTTCACATACATCCATCATCTCTCACCTGAACTACTATCATAGCTTCCTAACCACTAACCATTCTCTCTACATCTATCTCCACCGTTTTCCAATACGTTCTCTACAATGCCGCTCAGAGCAATCTTAGTGAAATGTAATATTAACATGACACTTCTCTGTTTAAAAACCTCAGTGACTCATTGAACATGCTTTAAGCTGGTAATCACTATGAAGGCAACTACTGGGTCTCACCAACAGCCATGCGCATGCCCAGAACCTGGCACAGTGCCTGGCACAGAGTAAATATTCCTGTCACTATGGCAAAAGATTTTGCTCTTCCCCCAACCAAACAATTCCATCCTCAAGTGGTAATTAGCAAGGCTTCTTTCTGCCTGGTCATAAGCAGTAACTTAGTGAGAGAAGCACAGCATTGTAAAAAAGAAATCAATAGCAATATGAGTGTCCTTGCTATTTGAAGTCAATCTCTCAGATCAAGTTGCCTCTTGGAGATGCATATATTGTGCTTTAAAAGAAGTTGGAAGAAGGCAGAAGTCAAACTTTTCTTCTTGACACTCTGTCTTCTCCTGCTCTCTCTAACACTCATTTTCTATTTTTTCCCCTCTCTTCTTACCTTGTTTTTCCTCTTTGCTCCACCTTTGGTCTCCTTATTCTCCCTTCTCATTTAATATTCGCTTCCTTGAAAACTTAGTGGAAATTATAGGGCCTTCCCTATTGACTCTGGTCCCCTGTAAACATGGATTTTCATGTCAAAACTTACACTGCATGAGTGAGGATTTACTAGTATGTCTTCTATAAAAATGCTTTCCTCCAAGAAGCTGTTTTCCTCTGGAATATTTGTCCCAGAACCCCAAGATTTCACTGAGAGCCAGGATCCTCCCAGCCCCTTTGAGTTGTGTGCTTTTCTGGCAGTTTCTCTCTACCAGTGTTTTTTGGAAAGTCTTTTAATAATCTCAGACCATATTCTTGGAATTAGATTCAGAATGTCCCTGGATGAATAAACAGGCTTTGCACAGGCTTCAGAAGGAAACAATAACTTTATTCAAGGTATTCTTACTTTTACTCACATCAAAACAGTCCCAAGTCCCTGGCCAAGTAGTTTGGTTGGTTGGACCATCATTTCAATACGCCAAGGTTGCGGGTTTCATCTCCAGTCAGGGCACATTCAAGAATCAACCAATGAATGCATAAATAAATGGAACAACAAATCAATGTCTATATGTGTGTCTGTTGATCTCTCTCCTCTCTACCTCTAAGATCAATAAATAAAAATTTTGAAAAACCAGTTCCACTCCAGCATCATGACAAGAAGTACTAGGGCATGGGAACCTCAGGATACCCCAGGAAGAAGCCCTGAGATGTTTTCATGGTGCCCTCTACTTGAGAAATCATGTTCATCAATTCCTGGGTGAAGTCACTGCCTGTCTGTTCCTAGTGTGGCCTCCTGGGCTTTTGGTTGGATGCTGCTCTAGGAGGAAGCTAGAGCAAGCACAGAAGCTAAGGGATGCCAGAGGACCTTGGAGCATCTGCTTTCTGTTTCTATATGTATGCTCTATCTGCAGGGTGATGCTCCTCCTGACTAAGAAGGACACTTCTGGGAAGGGATACCTTGGCCCTTAATTTTTCCTTCCCTGTACTTTTGGAGCAGGAAACTGTGTGCCATGAGAAAGAACAGCTATGAGTCCATTCTTTTTAAATGACCTATATCTCCTTTTTAATAATACGGGCTGTGTTTTGTGATCTTTTGTATATCTAGACACACCTGTTAACTTGCTACAGTAGTTTATTGATTCATTTACTCATAATTTCTTTCATTCATACTTACTGTGTGCTTTCTTATAAAAATACATTTTTAAATACCATATAGCAGACACTCAATAAATATGTATTGAGTTCATGAATAAATGGCCTTTCCCTTGTTCTTAATTATGTATTAATAAGTTTAATTAACATAACTTTAATGCAATGTACGAGGCTAGCAAAGCCCTCTTTGCTGCACTGCCAAATGCTATTTCTGTGAATGGCTGAAATGATGTGGCAGGTCTTATCCATCTCTGCAGACCCCTGCAACTCCCTTTTCCTCACCCTTCCAAGGCCTTGGGACATTACTGGTCACCTCAACAGTGTGTCAGGCTGATATACAAATGCAGTTGAATTTTCCCCAAGCTCATTTACGGGAAGAGAATTTATATCTACATTTGATTGTAACTTTTTTCTCCTCTTCTCTAGACCTTTTTTCTAAAGAATACTAGTTCACATCTGTTAGGGCTTTGCTATGAGTCTCAACTAAGCTGCCCATAGTGCTTTATATGCATTAATTTGTTTAATTCTCACACCTATGAGGGAACATTCTCTTACTTGTCCCCATTTTATGGGTGGGCAAAATGAGGAGAGAGAAAAACAAATTTCCCTAGAGTTGCACATCTGGGAAGGGTCAGAGCTCAAATCTGAACTCAGGTCTTGTGCCAGAGCCCCCTTTATCAATTTGCACTCTTGCCTTTTCCCCAGAAAGGGATTCTGAGAGACCACCTCCTGTCCATAAAGGAGGCTTTCTCTCTTCATCGAGATACAGACCCATTTCCCATGCATTCTGTGGGTCTTTAAGAGCAGTGACAAATGACACTCTTCTCTCCCATACCCCATTCAGAACAAGTCAAGAGATGCATAGAGTCAGACAGAAGGAGATCAAAATGTGACCTTTATCCTAATGAAATCCAGATTGGAGGTTGCAACTATGGTAAGTGACCAAATGGGCCTGTGAATGACCTCAGCCATACAGTTTCTGTCTCTCACTGCTCAGTCTAGACTTTGGGATGGTTGACATTAGAAAAAATTCTGGTATATAGAGCAAATATATTTATCTACAATTGCTGCCTCACCCTGAACAGGAGCAGAGAGAAAAATTTAAAAAGGTCTAATCTCCAGGTTTAAGTCATTGAACAGGACTACCCAATTGTTTTCTTGGGGCTGCTATAACAAAACAGGGATGTGGGGAGCTTAAAACAACAGGCATTTATCCTCTCACGTTTCTGGAGCTCAGAAGTCCAAACATCAAGGTGTCAGCAGCATCACACTCCTGAGTGTGGGGGCTCCAGGGCAGAATCCATTCTATGCCTCTTCCAGCTCCTGGTTGCTGCCAACATAACTTCACTTGTGACACCATGATTCAATTTCTGTTTTTGTGGTCACCAAGCTGTCTTCTCTTTTCTAGGTCTTCTCCTCTGTGTCTGTATCAAATCCCCCCTTACCTCTTTCTTCTTATGCAACGGACGTTTGTGACAGCATTTAGGGCCCACATTGAAAATCCAGGATAACCTCCTATTATGGATGACTTTTGTTCCCTACAGATTTATATGCTGAAGCACCGATTCCCAGTGTGACTGTATTTGAAGATAAGGCCTTCAAAGAGGTAATTACAGTTAAATCAGGTCACAAGGCTGGGGTCCTAATCTAATAGGACCTTATGTCCTCATAAGAAAAGGAAGGGACACCAGAGATCCATGCACACAGAGGAAAAGGCCCTGAAAGGACACAGTGTGAGGTGGCAGTCTGCAGGCCAAGGAGAAAGGCCTCGGGAGAAACAACCCTATCAGTACTTTGATTTTGAACTTGTGGTCTCAAGACCAATGAGAAAAAATTAATTTGTGTTGTGTAAGCCAGCTGGTATTTTGTTATTTCGATATGGCAGCCCTAGTAGCAAATATACACCCTGATATCAGAATCCTTAACTTAATCATATCTACAAAGACCCTTTTACCAAATAAGGTAACAATTACGAATTTTGGGGATTATGACTTGATATCTTTGGGTCTCTACTATTCAACCTACACTAAAAACCATGGTCCAATGGTGGACCCCACAATCAGATAACACATTTTTTCTCCAGGGAGAGGAACAAATAAGGAGGTGGTCAAGATGTCAAGGCTATTTTTTGCTGATCTAGTGGCGGTCTCTGAAAATAGGAGGAATAGGCAAAGTGTGCTGCCCACAGCACCTCCTACAAACCAAAGGTGAATCAAGAACTCTGTGTCTATTCACACTCTATTTGGAAAGCTCCAACCTTGCTGACCATGGTAGTGCTTGTTTAAAAATAGTTCCCTCCTCTCTTAATAAGCCTTCTCCTACAAAGTCAGCTATGAACCACTTTATCTACCATATTAACAACTACTCCCCATCTTCAGCACACAGGCCCTGGCCACCAAATAATAAAAATGGAGATGAAAAGACTAGAATATCATGGTATATAACTGTCTGGCCACAGAGCCAGAAATCAAGATGGTAAATAACCAGGGCCAGACTTTAACTCCAACAGGATCAACAGCAGCTGAGGCAGCCAAGAAATGTTTTGGAGCCTGATGGTTGGCATGGCACTATCGACAGTAAGTAAATAGATATGGTTCCCAGCCTGAAGCAGCCAGAAGTCTAAGACAGACAGTATTGATCCGCATAAACAACATAAAAAGGGAGCAACAGCAGCCATGCATTTAACAGAGGTGGCAACATCCACAGCACAGATTAAATAGAAGTGGCATTAAGTGGTTTTCTGGCAGGTTTATTGCACAAGATGTGAGTTTCTTCCTGGAGCAAGGACTGAAATCAGGAGTGGAGTCAAGGATTGTTTCTGCCCCAGCATGCCTCTCCAATCTTCTTCCAGAGTAGCCTATACAAGAATGGTGGGAGTTCTCTAGTTCTTGGAGAAATTAATAAACCATATTTTTGAGCATCTGCTATGAACAAAGCACTATTCAAGCTAGAAAACATCAAGCAATATGGGATCAGCACCCACTAAGAGGTCCTGGTCCCTGAGTCTGCATCATCAGGACCAGGGGACCATCTACTGGCCATGATGTTAACACCAGAGCTAACAAACCCAGGCATCCCAGGCTCGTGTGTACGGCTAAGGGCTTGATTGGTGTCATCTCTACCTCTGATTGGGTAGTATCATCCAGACCTTGAAGATGAGGCTGTGAGACTCAAAATGATCATTAGTACTAACAACCACCTGTTGAGCTCCTACTATGTGCTAAGTAACTTAGGTACATCAGGTCGGGGAGCTATGTGGTAAAGAAGTGGTTAAGGGAACAGACTCAGGAAGCTGGACAGTCTGATTTAAATGCCAGCTGTGTCCCTTGACAGAAATGTGACTGTGGGCAGGTTATTCCCTCCCTGTGCTTCATTTGCACCAGCAGAATAATAACATTACCTCATTAGTAGGGCTGTTCTGAGGATGGACAGAGTGGAGACCTGTGAAACACTTAGAACACTGTCTATCTCATATAGGGCATTTGGTAGAGGCTGTTGAGCTCAGGAGGTTGATATTTGACAAAAGGGGCAGCTGTGGGTTCTAGAGATTCATTAATGCCCAAGGTCATAGGCAATCAGAGGAGGAACTAGGACACAAACCCAGGAAGTCTGGCTTTAGAGGCCAGACATTTGCCCTGCATACCAGCTGTCTCTATCACAACTAATACATAGGAGCACCAAAATTCACACTCATTTTCCACTATGCCATATAGAAATTTCTTGACAGTGTCCCACAAATCATTAGTGACAGAGCCAGGATTAGAATCCAAATCAGCTTTAAATTTTACTCCCTAAATACCTGCCCTGCCCCGGTCTCCTTATCTGTGGCTTCTGTTCACAACTGACATCTTCCTCCAAATGAGACCTTCCTAGCATGCTGAGCCCTTGAGGCCCTGTGTTCCAAGCACATGAATAACCAGCATTATCACACCCAAAGCTTGCACCCGAGTCCCTGCAGACCTGTTCTAACTTTATACAGCTTGGCTTTGATGTTTTTAAGTTACCAGCTGCTTTGAGCATTATCATATATAAAATACAGTACTTAATATTTTTTAATATACAGAGAAGGGAGAGAGATACTTGCTCCCAAAGGAGTTTGCTAGCTAGTAGAGGAGATAGGCAGGTATACCAGTAGCACAGAGGCATCAACAAGGTTGGAAGGAGAACAGGAAAAGGACTCTGGAAGGAGCCCTCCCTCCCCTTGGCTCTCTGGAACTGCTGGTGGGAAATGTCCCAGAGCCTCCCTGGTCCAGGGAGTGGGACAGACTTCTTTTTAATCCATCCCTGTGCACCAAGAAGCCAGACCATCCTGGGATCATTGGGGACCTTCCTCTAAGGATTCTGGACAGCTTCAAGGACACCAAGGTCACAGAACAGCACCATTTGGCAGATGGCAGAAGCTGCCTCAGGGAAAGAGAAAGGCTGGTTCTGAGGCTGAGTCACAGACAGAAAACATTTTATTTGAATTAGAGAAAGGGAGGAGTGTCCTTTTCTGTTTAGAAGCAGCAGATGGACTCAATATTCCAGTACTTCCTAATTATTTTGTAGGTCATAGGCCTTTTTGAACACAGGATGAATGCTATGGACCCATGCCTCAGAGAAAAGAAACTGAGCTCATATATAATGTTGTATAGCTTCTGGGGTTTTCCAGAACCTTTGGAAGCCATCTGTGAATTCCCAGTGGATTGATGAATGCTACATTACAAATCCTACTTGCGGTGATTTTTTAAAATGACTACAAATTCTTTGATACTCCTCCCATCTGGAGATGCAGTCTATGTTCTTCTCTTAAATCTGGACACACTTTTACTGATATAGTATGGTTTCTAAAGCTAGTTCATAAAAGGTTGTGCAGTTCCTATCTGGTTCACCTGGAAGGTGTGCTTTGGGTACGCTCCTCTCCAAACCCAGCTCCACACCATGTGGACAGGCCCTGTGTAGGTGCTGAGGTGGACCATCCCAGCTAAGCGCCACTGCTAGGGTATGAATAACACCTGTCAAAAGATGCTGACCTCTCAAGCCCCAAGACTGGCAAGTGTAACCTTTTTTTAGAAGTTGGGTCTTTGCAGATGATCCAGTTAAGAGGAAGTTAGTAGGGGGGTCTGAAATTACTGGTGTTCTTATTAAAAAAAAGAAATTTGGACACAGAGATAGACATGTCCACAGGAGAACACCAAATAAATATGAAAGCAGACATTGGCATGATAAATCTACTGGACAAGGAACACCAAAGATGGTCAGTGACCCATCAAAAGCCAGGAGAGGGACATGGAACAGATTCTCCCTCATGGCCCTCAGAAGAAACCAGCCCTGCCTATACCTTGATCTCAGACTTCTAGCCTGCAGGACTGTGAGACAATACACCCCTGTTGTTTCAGCCACCCAGTCTGTGGTACTTTGTTATAGCAGCCATAAGAAACTAATACACCATCCTTGGAATCATCCCTGCCCAGACTCCAGGGAAGAGGGGAAGAAGCCATCTCACAAGTGGATCCTCCAGTCCTCAGACAATTGAGTGTCCTGCAGGCCTTCCAGCCTTCCCAGCCAAGGCTGTAGACATTATAGGGTAGAGACACACCATAACTGCTGTGTCTCAATTGAGTTTCTAGCCCACAGAATCTGTAAGTGTAATAAAATGGTGGTTGTTTTAGGCAACTAAGTGTGGAGTTGTTTGTTCTGCAGCAATGTTTAACTGGAACACTGCCTCAAACCCCTCTGACCTCTGACCAGTCTAAATTATGTCTTCTTCCTTCTTTGTCTGCAAAAAGAGCTCACCTGATGAACTAGTCTGAGCTAAATGTCCATGGTGATGGACAACCTGAGAATTAGAGGGAAGCTGGATATTCACATTTAGGTAAAAACAAATTACCCACAGTCCCAGCTTCATACAAATCAAGCAGCTTTCATTTTCCCTTTCAATCCTTGTGCATACATAATTTGCACATCATTTATTCAAGATTCATTCAAAATAGTTTTAATCAGGGTAGACATAATTTTCGAGTCTGCTTTATTCAACTTGCTATTTATCATGGCATTTACCATGTTGCTATGTAGTCTTTATATTATTTTAATTGGCTGCAAAGAATTTCATAAATGTACTCCAATTTACTTAATCAACATCCTTTTGACCAACATAAAAACTTTGAAGTGAATCTTTTAAAATTGCAACATTTTACTTGTTGTTCTAAATCAGAGGTTGGCAAACTCTGTCCAGAGAGCTGAATCCACCCATCTCATTTTCCTACTGCCTGCAGACTAATGATAGCTTTTTAAAGTTTTAAATGGCTGAAAATTTTTACAAAGAATACTTTTTTCACAACACATAAAAATCATATGAAATTTAAAACTCAGTATCCATAAATAAAGTTTTATTGGACCATAATCACATCCATCAGAGACTGTATGGCCCACAAAACCTAAAATATTTACTATCTGGCCCTTTACGGAAAATGTCAGTGGACTTCTGTTCTAAATATACATCAAGCCATCCCTCCATTTCTTGCTGCATTCATGTCTATCAACTTTTTTTGACTTTGTCAGAAATCTCTTTGCTCATCTTTCTATCATTATTAATTTATTCAACAATGATTTGTTAAACATCTACTCCTTGCTAAGTATCTTTTTTTTTTGCCAGATGCTGTGGATATATAAAGCTAAATAAGGCAAAATCTTTGCTTTCAAGGAGTTTAGAGTCTACCAAAGCATTCAGGACAGAGACACACATAGCAGTATTACAGGTTTGAAAGTCCTGCGAGGCATTAGGGATGCACAGAAGAAATGTTATGGGATCCAGATGTGGGATAATTCCTGACATCTGTGAACATGACTTTTGAGCTTCAAAGAAGCAAATGGAATGGCAGTCTTGGTAGGAAAAAAAAAACTACAGCATGGGAGACTATTTAGCATTTGTAGCTACAGTACAGGTGATTTAAGAAGACACAGTGGGGGATCAGATGGAAGAAGGAAGAGAAGAAGAAGGGAACAGGGTGGAGATAGACTAGGCAAGGATGGAAGAGGGAGGAGGAGAAAAAGGAGGCTGGGCTCAAGCCAAGGCACCTGTGGAGGTAGGTGACAGGATACAAATCTGACAAAAAAGAAATCCTCTTTAAACTTTCAAGTTCAGTAAGTCCTCACCATTGTCAATAGTTGAGACTAAGCAAAATGACATGCAACAAAACCAGTTTTACCATAAGCTAATTGATACAAATGAAAGTTAAGTTCCTGCAACATCAAGGTTTAATGTTGATTGAAATGATGTCATTTGAGGACCTGCTGTATCTACCAGAATCATCAGTATTTCTATTTCCCTTTGGCCAAAAGCAGGGAAACAGATCAAACTTAAAGTTCTTTTACCAAACAAAAGAATTCATACTCTATAAAACTTCAGGAGTTAAATATGCCAATTATTAACCAAGAGAGGCTCTTCTCAAATGTCTTTGAGATAAACTATTACATTCCGTAAGAAACAAGATTAAACTTTAAAAGTCTAGATGTTTCCAAGAAGGTTTCTTTTACATATCTTAGCAAGAATACTTTTGAAATTATTGAATGCAGAGCAGGATGGTTACAAATATGTTTCCCCGCAAGGCTCTACACTCAGAAAAGCAGGTGGGGTTTCATTCCTGTATTTTCAGCCTTTATATCTAGTAATTAGTTGTTCCAAATGACCTTACTCTTTGGAATTCTACACTCTTTCCACAAAAAGTTGCCTCCCACACACACCTTTACCCAGACTTCCTTTTACTAATCAGAAAAGCTTTTGATATCAAGGATTCCATATGCTAAGTTTAAAGTGGAATGTTCAGCCTAAAGAAATCTAACACCAATAAATATTAAGCTTCTACAAATTTTACGCATTCTTTAAAGCTCAACCCATGAACCAACACCCTTAGAGCAGTGCTTCTTAACTTTAAAGTATATATAATACACTGAGAAGCTTGTGAAAATATAGATTCTGATCCAGTAAGTCTTGAGTAGTGCCTGAGATTCTGCATTTCTAACAATTTCCCAGTAAGGCTGATGCTGCTGGTTCACAACGTTTTGTGTGGCTACACTTAGATTATTCTAGCCCCTATTTGTCATTGTCTTCTGGATTACGATGGCACTTATACTCTATCCTCTTTAGTATTGTATTGTTTAGTATTTAATCTCATATTGTTTCCTGTTTCTTCAAAGTTAGTCTTAGCTTTTCATATTATGAACTCTTGAAGGGAAGAATCTTATCTGATGTACATCTGTCGCCTCAACATGCAATAAATGCACCTGGGTGCTAAGCAGGAGGCAGTCAAAGAGAGTTCTGAAATCAGTGAACAAGTCATTGGAGATAGCCCCGAGCAATCTCCAGTGCTTCCACCAAAAATAGTTCAAGGAACCATCCTCACCACACCCGGTAGTGATTCCTGTGAGAGTGATCATTGTTTTGGTTTACAGAGCAGGTCCTAATTTATAAGCTTTATACTTGGATGAGAAAGAAATGGAATGTTTTTGTTCTTTTTTACATTTATAACAGAATTTAATCATAGTTACAAGTTTCACCTTTTGCCTGATTTCAAAAAATATTGTCTTGTTCCAATTTAGGTGAACTCAATTACTTCCAAGTTTCTCTGCCATTTTAGGATTTCCCCTCCCCTCTGTCTCCCCTGGTCCATGTATCTTCCACATTGGCACCCATAGCTGTTGTCGCCCTTGGCACTGGTCTGCAGTCACCAGTCCCATGCTAGTCCATTTTTTGAACCCCCTATGTCCAGTGGTCCTTGTGTAGCCATTCCACAGCCCTCTTATATTCAAGGATTTTAATTCTAAAAGCCTGCTTAAGGTCTGGTTTTAAGCAGAGAAGTTAGTAGGGCATTAGATCAAAATATTAGCCACCAGCCTGCCATACAGCACATGGAGGAGGCATTCCACGTTGCTTTCAGGGGCTTCTCAAGAGAAAAACAGAGTTATCCAAATAAATGTGAGCTTAGGTGAATGGATAACATAAACAATATAATATATTTAAATAATATAAATAAATTTTATAAGTAGGGAGCCCAAGCTTCAGGGCTCCTCACTTGTACGTCTTCTTCCAAAACCCTATTCCTAATTTTGTGTACTTTTCCTCAAAAAAGACCCCTCAAGTTTTATGAGGTTCAATCTGCACAAAACTGAGATCTGCCCCTGGGATGTTATCAAAGGACTGAGGGTATGGTGAATAGCGATGTTATTGGTGAAGAAAGAACTAGGTATAGGGAGGAAAAACAAAGCTCAGTGCAGCATGCCATGGTAGAAAGAGGTCAGAATGCACTGCATGGGACACAAGTCTAAAGCCATATATAACTCCTTCTTCCATTCAGAACCAGACAGTTCTCTTCTCAGTTGTGCATGTCTGTAAATAGCACCATTTTTCACCCATTCTGGCCCAAGAACCCCACAGTCACAGTGGCTCTTCCCTTAGTAACCAGTGGAGTAGATTCTATCTTAGCCATGATTTTAGCCCATATGTCTTCCTTTCCAGTCCCACCACCATTACCATAGTTCAGGCTACCATTGTATTTAATTCCAAATCCTGTGAGAGCCTGTAATGGTGTCCCTACGCTTTCCAGCTTCACCTCTCCTAGACTCTATGACCTGATCTTCTTTGGTTCTAAGTTGCTCTGCAAACTGTGCCTCCAAATATAGTCACATTCTAAGGTGCTGGGACAAACACAATTCAGTCCATGACATACCTCTTCTGTCAGTGTATCTGAGCAATCTAGTTAATATAAACCTCCTATTCAAGAAAATGGGGACAATGTTGCCTCATATGATTTACATGAAAACTTAATAGGGGGATGGACATAGAGCACAAATGATAGCTATTATAACTATTATTTCCTCCCAAAGAAGCAGGAGGGCACTTACTTCCTGGGCTCCAGAACTGTTCTTGTGTTGCTTTGATCCTGCCCTCTTCTGTCTTGGGTTAATCATGGTCACTGCATATTCACACCTTATGTGGAATAAGGAGGGTATTTTAAACATCAATTTTATTATCCAGTTATGTTAATGGTGTGTGAAATAACACGTGAAGAGCCCATTAAACATTGTGAAAGAGTTTCCATTTCTTAAAATGAGGGGTAATAAAAGAGGCCAACATCATTCATGGCTGAGAGGAGAGAGGCTGACTTTCATCTTCAGATGTCCTTTGAAGAGGTATAACTTTCATAACTTGAAACTCAGCATTTTAAATACTGTGGGGAACAGATGATCCTCCTAGGCATTATCCAGCAGCATGTTTTTGACCAAGAAAGCATTAACAGTGTGTGTAAAGATGTATAGGAATAAAAATTAGTAGCTTGTAGTTGAGATAAATTTTGATCCAAATGTTAATTTTTTCTTTCCTCAAATTATATTCTGGTCTCTGATTCATGCCTCATTATAAAACCACCACCTGTCAATACCAGGTATAACCTTAGAAAAAGTTGAAGAATAAATCCATAAATAATGTCTAACCAGATCCTCCTCTACACTAGGAATTAATGCCAACTCTGCCCTAAACTCTCAGGAATTTCAGTGGATTCTAATCACCTCTGTAGGAATCTCTGATGGCCCTGTGCTCATTTCTGCAGACTGTTTTTGTGTCCTAGAGTTATAGATTCCTGGGAATACTTTGTACATCTCCTGGATTTCCTTTTATCTCATGAGTAACACCACTTCTTGTAAACCTTAGCTGGTTTTTCTTCATCTCCCTGACCCTTTACCACTGGAGACCCCAGGACTTGAACTTGGACTTGGACTTCTTTACTTCTCTATCTACCATCATTTCCTTGGTGCTCTATCCAGTCTCATGGTTGTAAATGCCATCTATTAGTTGACAAATTCTAGATTTACCTCTCTCCCTGGACTACAGATTCATATGTCAAGCTGCCTACTCAGATGCCTAACAGTCATCTGAAATGTTAACTTTCTTAAAACAAAACTCCTGATCTTCCTTCCTACAAAGTTGTTTCATCCCAATCAGTGTCAACTACATCTTTCCCAGTTGCCCAGGCCAAGGTCAAGAACTCTTGATTTGTCCTTTACTCATCTCTTTGTTTCACATTAAACTCCCAGTACGATAGCAAATTCTGTCAGCTCTACTTTCAAAATACACCCCAAGACTCAGCTGTTCTCAACACCTCCATTGCCTGCACCCTGGTCCATCATTTTTCATCTTGACTGTAGTTCTGTCTGTACACCCTCTATAGACTACTCTCTACACCATAACCAGAAGGATCCTTTTAGAACATAAGTCAGATCTTATCACTCCTCTGCTCAACCCATCAATGGCTGCTATTTCACTGTCAGCAAAAGTCAAATCTGTATAATACCTCAAACCCCTATAGGATCTGGCCTCCCCTCATCCATTTATCTCCTCCTTTTTCCTTTCTTCACTTTGCTCTGTTCATACTGACCTTGCTATTACTTGTCCAATGCTAGATATGTTCTTCCTGCAATATCTTTACTGTTTTATGTGCCTGGAAGGTGTTTCCTCTAGGTAGCCACATGGCTGGCTACCTTGCAGCCTTTTGAGGCCGTAGTGAAATGTCATCTTTTCTCAGAGAACTTTGCTGGCCATGGTGTTCAAAATTATAGCCAGCTCCCAAACCTGTACCAGAACATTCTCTATCCTATTACAGCTGTGTTTTCTCCATGGCCTTTCTCATCATTTGACATATTAGATATTTTCTTATATGTTATATTTACCTTCAGTCTCTTAACATGAGAAGGCAATCCTCATGAGGTCATGGCTTTGTCTGTTTTGTTCACATCTGTATCTCCAGAACCCAAAACAGATTAATCAATTGTATGAACATACAAATGATTGCTGCTGCTGGGGGAAAAAAATTTAAAAAACATTTAGTCCAGAAAAAAAATTTTTTTAAACATTTAGTCCAACTACATCATATTATAGGTGAGAAAACTGAAACAAAGCCAATAACAATTTGCTAAATATCACATAATTTGTTAATGGCAAGGTTGAGATTATAATACAGGTCTCCTGACTCTGTTTTCCTGAGTCCAGCCTTTCTTCCAAATAAAACATTATCTAACTTCTGTTGAAATGGATTTTACTATTTGGGGACAAAGACCATGGACTCCAATTTATCTCTAATCATGGTTCCTGACACATTTCAAAATAATTATAAATGATGAAAAAGTATTGATTTCAGGATAACTAAACCAGTAGCAAATCCAAGTAGTTGAGAATATAAACAAGGGGCTTTTTTCCCCCCTGAGCTTTAGAGTACACATGACTTGATTTATGAGACAGCTTCTAACAGAGAAATTATGATAATAACAATGATAACCACCATTACTCAGTGCCTACAAAATTCCAGATCCTCTATGCACATTGTCTGATTTAGTTTTTATAATAGCCTGAAGGAAAATATTATTATATTCTCACTTTAGAGATTAATAGATTGAAACACAGAGTTTAAGTAACTTGTCAACACAACTAATAAGAGGCAGAGCTGGGTTTCAAGGTTATATTTGCTTGACGTAAAGTCCATATTCAGAACCACTGTACTGTATTGCCTCTAATACATAGGACCAGATGGACAAGAACCTTCAAAGTCCACTTAGCAAGGAGCATTTGATTTCAAGTTTCCTAATGTGGCACAGAACCAGTTACTTCACTCATCTGCTCAACCTGTTGATGTACAGAGTAAAAGACAGGAAACTTCCATTGACCCTGGGAGGTGGCCATTTGGTGAGTCCTTGTGCCATCTTGGAAATGCTGACCCCAAAACAAGAGCTTTCACCACTGGTTTAAGCAATTAAATGTTAGGAAACATATAAAATAGTGAGAAGAGCATAAACTCTTTTCATTATTAATATGGGAGTGGATGGACACAAGGTAGGAGAAGATTGGCCAAAAATGAGTGAACTACCATTTAAGTTGTCAAGGATTGTACCGGGCACTTCACAAGTATTGCTTCATTTATTTCTCAAAAACACCTTTTGAAGTAACTATCACTAGCATTCTCTTCTGACATATAAGAGAACAGAGGTTAAACTATATAGCTTGCCCAAGCTCATCCAGCTATAAGGAAGAGCCAGGCTTTGAGCACAGATGGAGGTAACGCCAAAGCCACCAGACATGTTCTGTTGTCTGCTGAGCAAGCCAAGAAGATCTAAGTTCTAGAGTGGGATTTACCACTGACTCAACTGACTCATACTATTTTCTTGTATGAGAATGAGAAGTTGTATTAAATGTTTCCACAGCTTTAGTATTCTACTATTTTAGTTTTCACCCAGAAGGTACAAAGACCTTTAAAGGTGTTTAAAGTTGATGGTAACTGATATCCTAACAATGAAGACAGACATGAGAATGAGTAGTTTAGTTCAATTGTGATAAAGGCATGAATAAAACACAGGAGGAAGGAGTGATTCACACTGTTTTTGGGCAACAAATTCTGCCAGACATTACAGTTCACAGAACAAGTAAAGTCACACAAAGAGGGGGCCATCTTTGCCCAACTGCCAAGCCAGTGGTGACCATTTCCATTCTGCTTGCCAAACTTCCTTCTCCTTTCTCACAACTACCAAGGAGCACATGTCTACAGAAATGGGTCACAGGACTGGAGAGTCTACAAGGTGGGATGAGAATGTATTTAAAGTACTATTAATGATGCCTAAGTGGGGTGGACTTAAGGCGAGCTGCTAGTGAAGGGGCGCCAGGACAGGACTGAGGGGTGCAGAAAGGGAATTGACCAGACAGTGTTAATGGGCAACCCTATGTACTTCTGAGGCAACCCTTGAGATGAGCAGCTATCAGAGCCAGGCAGCTTGTTGGAACCAGAAGGGAAGATGGGAAAACTGATGAAGCAAGATAAAACTGAGGCCACAATGCTGAACTACCTTTTTGTTAAGATCATAGTGGGCTGTGCTGAGTTGAGGTGGTATCTGAAAATGATCAATGCCTAGTGTCTGTTGAACTACTGGCCTCTTTTACTAATGGCAATGTAAACATTGGCAAGTACATCCTTTTGTCATACCCTTTGGAGTACTTACAAAATGGTGATGGGAACAATAGGATCTGCACTGGAAGTTTAATTAACATTTGTGGAATAAAAGAATGACAATGACATACCAGCTCTACCAGCTTACCTATCTAGAAAGACATTTGTATTCTTACTTCAGAATTGGTGTTAGTATGAGGAATTCTGGTGGTTTCCGAAAAATTATCCCCTGAGCCTTAGAGAAAGGGCAGAATTTATCCATGAAGGGTGTGTCCTTAGTGTGTTTTAAGGAAAGAATAAATCTGAGTGAGTGTCTCCTCCCCATGGTCTGGGCAGACAGCTCATGTGAAGAGCACATGCATGCAACTGAGAGAGACCAAAATATGTTAGATTTTAAAAATAGATTTGATTATGTGACTCATATTTAAGTTCACTCCACCACAGTTTGGACTACTTCTGTGTATCTTAGTATAAGTGGGACATAGAAAATTTTAAATGCTACCAAAAATGCTTGAAGGGCTAGAGAGGAAACCCTGAACCAGCAAAGCAGAGGAACTGATGGAAACCAGGTGAACAGAACACATGAGGGAGAAACCCTGTCAGAGCTGCAGCACAGAGCTCTCCCAGGGAAACCTAGTGCCACCTCACCTATGTGGCCAGCAGGCCCTTCTGAGTGCCTTGGCTTCTGGCCTGCACTAAGGAAGGAGGGTCTCCTTGCCAGTGAAGCCTAAACAGCAAATCCTCATAAAGCTGGATCAACCCAGGAAGATGTCAACAATGCTTTTCAATCTACAATTCTAGGTCACACTCTTTAGAAAATGCCCAACCTTCCATTTCGTTGTTACTGACAGGTTCACTGAGAGAGGCAAACTCCATGGTCAGTCTACTTTGGGTCACACTTTTGCATTATGGAACCATATTCATTTGCTAGGTCTGTCATAACAAAGCACCACACACTGAGTGCTTTTAATCACAGACATTGGTTGTCTCACAGTTCTGAAGGCTGGAAGTCAGAATCAAGGTGTTGACAGGGCCATGATCCCTCTCAGGGTGCTGAGGAAGGACCTGTTCCAGACCTGTCTCTGAGCTTCTGGAAGTACCTTGACTTGTGGTAGCATAACTCCAATCTCACATGGCACTCCCCTGTGTGTATCTGTGTCCAAATTTCCCCTTTTTATTAAAACACCTGGCATATTGGATTATAGCCCAACCTTCTCCAGTATCACCTCATTTTAACTTAATTAACTACATCAGCAATAGCCCTATTTCCAAACAAGGTCATATTCTGAAGCCTTAGTGCTTAAACATATAAAATTGAGACAAGATAAATTCAATCAATAACAAGAACATTGAATTTATTTCTTGGTTTAAAAAATCCTTTAAATTTTACAAGATAAACCCACCATCATGAAAATATTCAGATTCTCTTTTATAGAGAATCAATGTGGCATATGGCCCTGGCAATAAGCTACAAGGGATGCCCTAGATGAGAGTCCAACAACTTAGTTCCCCTCCTTCCACCCCTGTGTAAAGGTAACAAACATCATCAGCATATTTAACAAAAAGAGAAGGGTTAAACTATACACTTTGAAACAGGGTCTAAACACAATTCAGCCAAAAATGGCCTGTGGGGTAATTCTGGCCTTCCCTCTGTTTCTGTAAAGAAAGTTTTACTGAAACACAGATGCACCCATTTATTGACATGATGTCTATGATTGCTTTTGCACAATATTGAAAGTTGAGTAGTTGCAGTAGAGATAACATGGACCACAAAGCCTAAAACACTTATTCTTATTTCCAGTCAATATGCTGGCAAAGGTAACCATGGCTTACCACCTCACACAACCACATCAAAATTACAACCATCACTCAGAACCATCAAAAATCGAATTGAATGGAAGTCTGACATCTATGGAATTAAAGAAACCACATCCATTCAGAATGGTAGGAGTGGTAAAGACATGGAATGGACTGGTCCCTCACACACACATTGTGGAAAAAAATTCAAGAAGGATATCTCGGGAGCTAGGAGTCACGGCCTTACACCAGACTCCCCATCCCAAGGTTTCGGTGTTAGGAAGATAAGCACCCACAACTTTTGGCTACAAAAACCAGCAGGCCACAGAGCTGGCAGACTGGTTCCATATCTGAGTCTCCATCAACCTGGATAACACTATTTGCTCCACCCTGGAGATCCCCCTGAGACTCTATCCCACCCAACTTAGGGGCCCAGTGAAATGGTTAATAGTGACTTTTCCATATGAATGGTTGGCCTTGGTTCATGCTTTACAACTTCCTAAATCCTCTCAAACAAGACACAGCTGGCCTCAGTGAAACCCCACCCACACATATGCTAAGTGGCCTCAGGCCTAGCACTAGCAGCAGCCAACCTAGATTCACAGCTTGACTTCAGCTGTGAATCTCCAAGGCCAGCACAAGTATCAGCCATCAGCTTGCCTTACAACTCAGCCAGTGGGCCCTGGGCAAAACACAGGTGGGGCTGACCTTGGCCTGCACCACCCAGGAAACCCCAAGGCAAGCACACCCAGTGGACAGTGGACAAAAAAAATCTTCCTTAATTTGGTGAAGGAAATAGACATGCAGGTCCAGGAAGAACAGAGTCCAAAAGAAGATGAACCCAAAGGGACTCACACCAAGACCAAATGCCAATGGTTAAAGATAAAGAATCTTAAAAGTAGAAAGAGAAAAGCAGTTAGTTACCTACAGGGGCATTCCCATAAGACTGTCAGCTGATTTCTCAAAAGAAACTTTGCTGTCTAGAAGGGATTGGCAAGAAGTATTCAGAGTGATGAAAAGCAGGGACCTACAGCCAAGATTGCTCTACGCAGCAAAGATATCATTTAGAATGGAAGGGCAGATAAAGTGTTTTCCAGACAAGAAAAACTAAAGGAATTCATCATCACCAAATCTTTATTATATGAAATGTTAAAGGAACATATTTAAGAAAAAGAAGAAGGTAAAAATTATGAACAATGACAATAAATACATATTTACCAAAACTGAATCTAAAAAACAAACTAGGGCCCTGGCTGGTGTAGCTCAGTGGATTGAGCGCGGACTGCAAACCAGGCATCGCAGGTTCGATTCCCAGTCAGGGCACATGCCTAGGTTGCAGGCCATGTCCCCCGGCAACCACACATTGATGTCTCTCTCTCTCTCTCTCTCTCTCTCCCCCTCACTCCCCTCTCTAAAAATAAATAAATAAAATCTTTCCAGATGGGAGGGGTTGTGGGGGAATGGGTGAGGAGGTGAGGGGATTAAGAAGTACAAATATGTACTTCATAGAATAGCGCTGGGGATGTAAGGTACATTATAGGAAATGGAGTAGCCAAAGAACTTATATGAATAATCCAGGGACATGAGCAATGGTGAGTGGATTGCCTGAGGGAGTAAAGGGTGCTGAGTGGATAGGGTCAATGGTGGAAAAATTAGGGCAGCTGTAATAGCATAATCAATAATATATAATTTAAAAATAAGAAAAACATTTATTCTCTGGCTCTTTACAGAAATCTCTGCCAACACCTAGGCTAGCACAATGCAGTGCTCAGAAGACCAACCATCCTAGCCAAAAGAGAAATCCTAAGGAGGTAACCCATCATAGCTATTAGAGATTACATTTAAAGTTCATCAGGATTGAACTTTTTCCTTCAAGCAGGCTGAGCACTCTGAAAAGGCAGCCCTTGGGAAACAAATAATCCACCAAAACACTATGCAAGGTAATTCTTGGTCAGTCATAAAACCTTTTGCCCATGGGATTTAGTGTCTAATAAGACAAGTCACCTAATTGAAAAGCATTACCTGGCCCTTCTTGGAAGTTCTAAGTCTATGTGCTTTAGGGCAGTAGTCTTGAACACTGGCCAGCTTACCAGTCTGTTCTCTGAGTTTTCCTCAGTCCTATGTGAAACAAGGAAAGTAAAGGGACCTTTGGTAACACTATTATACTCCACTCACAGTGCTAGCCTTTATTCTGGCCCCTATGTTGTGTGAAATAATGACAGTGGTTGTTAGCTGGCTTATTTATTTATTTTAATGCCATCATTTGACCAAATGAAAAGTTGGCAGCCCTAATTACTTTTATTTTCCTGAAAATTTACAAGCCCTAAATACTAACCATCTAAGAAACATTACTCTGGACAGGGCACATGAGTACCTCTGCTTTCCTGTGCAAGGTACCAGCCATTGAAAATGGTGCTCTCAAGTGACTTACCTACAGTAAAAGCTGATGATGACCCCTGACCCTCTGCTCCAAAATGGCCAATATTTTCCCTCCCATGTGGGCACACTGTTTTGCATGGAAATCACAGAGACTCAGCCAGAGTTAGCTTAAGTAAAAGAAGGGAAACATTGTCTCACATGATGGCACTACTGAAGGGACAGGAGCAGGGTCAGCCTCAGTGCTTTTTAACTGACAAGTTACAGTGCCTAGATTAGTACCTGACACCTAGAGGACACTCACTGAACATTTGCTGACTTGATGAATCAATGAAACCCTGTGCTCACAGAGATGGCCCAGTCATAGCACTCCATCTCCATGGCTACAGTGGTTCATTGATCCACTTCCCAGAAGTGAAGTTCTCTTGTGGTTAATAAATATCTACTGTGCTTTCCTAACTTGGAGGGAGATGGACTCGAATTTGAAGCTCTAGTGCTGTATGAGGTTAAATCTGCATGCAAAGCATTAAAATATGGCTATTCACATGAATCATAGCACTATGAGAATGAGTACAACAGAGCCAGAGTTGACAGCCACACTTGACACAAAACATCAGGCTTTAAAGCCATTCTCTGATCTTACAGTCACTTTTTATAACCTGCCAGGATCCTTCTGCACTTCTCTTGACCTTGCATTTCAAGAATAATTCTGGTTTCAATTGATGAGAAATATTAAGGGCATGCTGGATATATATTAGTTTTCTGCTATAGACATTACAATTTAATTCATTTTTTAAAATTTCCATGTGCAAATCTTCTATTACACTAAATCTTTGTTCTCCCCCTACTCCGATTATCTCCACATGACTTGTTACCATGGAGATGATCACACACACCTCATCTAATTGTGGAAACAGCATACAGTTCTATCTTAATCTCACCAATAGGTAGTATCATTTCTCCCTTTTTGTTGCAAGTTTTGATCCTAGCTTAGGTAAATTTAGAGTACCATGCTTATGGACTCAGGAGTTCCAAATCAAAAACTAAATTAAATTTCTCTTGATGAATTAACTAGGCCTCTCCTAATTCAATATTCAATTAATTCAGATATACAAGACAGCATCTTTAACAACTGAGAACTAAATTCACAAGGAGACCAGAGTTTCTATTTCAATTTAATCATCTGAAACTTAGGACAAGCTTATTAGAGTCAAGATGACAAAAATATATATTTAAGAGAAGAGTCATTCTGTAGATATAGAACCTGTATCTAGGGATCAGATGGCTGCCATAACAACTCTTGTTTTTAAATTATATTTTACTGATTATGCTATTACAGTTGTCCTTATTTTTTCCCCTTTGTCCCACCTCCATCCAACATCCCCCAGCTCCCTCAGGCAATTCCCCCACCATTGTTCATGTCCCTGGGTCATGTGTATAAGTTCTTTGGCTACTCCATTTCCTATACTGTCCTTTACATCCACATGGCTATTCTGTAACTACCTATTTGTATTTCTTAATCCTCTCACCATTTCACCCATTCTCCACCCTGCCCCCTCCCATTTGTCAACTATCTAGTAACTAACTTCTTTTCTCTTGCTGTTTTTAAGAGTTTCTCTTTATCTTTAACCTTTGGCCTTTTTAAATATGGTATGTCCTGGAGAGGGAGGGCCTCTTTGCATCCATCATGACTGGGATTCTCTGTGCTTCTTGGACTTGTATGACTATTTCCTTCACCAAATTAGGGAACTTTTTTTCACAATTTCTTTAGATAGATTTCAAATTTCTTGCTCTTTTTCTTTTCCTTCTGGCATCCCTATGATGCAAATGTTGGAATGCTTGAAGTTGTCCCAGAGGCTGTTTATGCTATTCTCGTTTTGGCGGATTCTTTTTTCTTCTTGTTCTATGTGGTTGTTTTTTGGTTCCTTATGTTCCAAATCATTGATTTGATTCTTGGCTTCATTCACTCTACTGTTGTTTCCCTGTAAATTGTTCTTTATTTTAATTAGTGTACCTTTCATTTCCAACTGTATCTTTTTTATGCTGTTGAGGTCCTCACTAAGTTCCTTGAGCATCTAAAAAGCATTTTGAACTCTGCATCTGAGTTCAAAGATTGCTTATCTCCATTTCGTCTAGGTCTTTTTCTGAAGTTTTGATCTGTTCTTTCATTTAAGACATGTCTCTTTGTGTCGTCATTTTCACAGCTTCCCTACGTTTGCGTCTATGTAGTAGGTAGAGCTGCTGTGACTCCCCATCTTGGTATCATGACCTAATGTAGTAGGTGTCCTCTGGGTCCAGTGGCACAGCCTCCCCTGTCACCTAAGCGGGGTACTCAAGGTATGCCCTTTGTGTGGTGTGTGCTGAGTATACCCTCCTCTTGTAGTTGAGTCTTGATTGCTGTTGGCAGATCAATGGGAGGGATTTACTCAGGCCAGTCAGCTGCAAGGACTGGCTGTGACCACTGACCACCAATATCTGCCCTCCATGGAGGATCAGGTGTGTAGAGGCAAAGTGGTGGTGCTCTGATGTGGTCTGTAGCTGTCCACTGGGTGTGCTTGCCTTGGGGTTTCCTGGGTGGTGCAGGCCAAGGTCAGCCCCACCTGTGTTTTGCCCAGGGCCCACTGGCTGAGTTGTAAGGCAAGCTGATGGCTGATACTTGTGCTGGCCTTGGAGATTCACAGCTGAAGTCAAGCTGTGAATCTAGGTTGGCTGCTGCTAGTGCTAGGCCTGAGGCCACTTAGCATATGTGTGGGTGGGGTTTCACTGAGGCCAGCTGTGTCTTGTTTGAGAGGATTTAGGAGACAAGACCAGCCAGGCTTATGGAAAAGCAGCTTGGGTGGGCCTTTAAATTGGATGGGACAGAACCTCTGGGGACCTCCACGGTGGGTCAAACAGTGTTAGCCAGGTTGGTGGAGTATCAGATATGGCACTGGCTTGCTGGCTCTGTGGGGATAGGGTTTAGAAAAGGGACAATGACCACTGCTTGCCTTGATACCAGACACTTCAGTTTCTCCCTGTATACCACTGGTGCCTTTGAAGCTGCTACCCCAGTGCTGGAGCTCAGAGGGAGTGAGTGTGAGTAGGTGAGTTCGTCTGTGGGTTCTTTAAGAGGAATGGCTTGAGACTCCAGACGTTTCTTCTGTCAACTCAATCCCCACTGGTCTTTGCAGCCATACATTGTGGGAACTTATTTCCTAGCACTGGAATCCTAGGCTGGGGGACCTGGTAGGAATCTGAGACTCCTCACTCCAGATATATCCCTCCCAAACATCCAGGTGAGTGTGGGGCAAGCCCATTCCTTGTCTATGCCCCTCCTACTATTCTAGATGGATGTGGTTTCTTTAATTCCATAGTTGTTAGATTTCCATTCAACTAGATTTCTTGGTTGTCAGACTTCCATTCAGTTCTATTTCTGATGTTCTTGAGTGATGGTTGTTCTATATTTTAGTTGTAATTTTGATGTGGTTGCATGACAAGGTGAATCATGTCTGCCTATGCCACCTTGACGAGAAGTCTCTGTCATAACAACTCTTAAATGCATTCAAACAACTCAAAATAGCTATTGTTCTTATTTATTTCTGAATAGGGTTGTCGATAAAATGTAAAATTTAGGGCATACTCCTACTAAAACATTTTTTTTTAGTTTACCTGAAATTCTTTTTTAACTGAGCATTCTGTGTTTTTATTTGCTAAATGTGGCAGCCTGACTTATGAGACAGCGTTGACCTTCAAATACTCCACAAACCATTAAGGTGTTCCCCGGTTACCCAGAAAAACTAAGGAGTTACTACTAGGAGAAAGAGGAGAGATGCCACTCAGAAAGTAATGGGGGTGCTGAGGAATATAAAAGGCCATTGGTTCCTCAGCACAATATAGGACCCTTAAAACTTGTCATAGTAATTAAAAACCCTTTATTCAGTTTCAGGCAGGATGGAAATAGGAAAAATAGTTGCAATTAAGGCCTATTGGTCTTAAGATATATTGGCCAAGTGGTCCTTTCATAAAATGAAATCTTTTTCTGAGGGGCATTGTCTCTCTCTTTTAACATTTGTAAGGGAAATGCTGCAAAATTCTCTTAGGCTTCTCCTTCTGGTTAGATTTGGAGTCAAGAGAACAGAGTTGTAACTCCTACTCTGAGACTAACTCACTGGTTGGGCTTGGGTTCCTGACATTTTCTGGCTCTCTTTGAGTCTCCTTTCACAGTCGTTTTCCATAAAATTAGAATGACACTGACCCTATCCAACTTGTGTTGCTTTTCTTTGCAAAGGAGAGCAAATATGATTATATAAAATGATATAACTACTATATAGTACATGCAAAGATCAAAAGGACACAAGATGGTGGTAGTATTGTGGACACTTTATGCTTTCCAAAGATTGTTATGTCCTGTGTGTGACAGAAAAGACCAGCTGGGGTGAGGTGGTCCACATGGACTGCCTGTCAGAAACCAAAAGCCTTATGTGTTTGTTTTCTATCCTCACCCGAGGATACTGTTTCATTGCTTTAAGTGAGAGAGGAAGGGAGAGAGAGAGAAAAAAAAACACATCAGTGTGAGACAGAAACATCAATTGGTTGCCTTCCATATGATGTGCCCCAACAGGGCATCGATCCCATAACCTGGGTATGTGCCCTGACTGGGACTTGAACCCAAAACCCTTCAATCTATGGGATGATGCTCAGACCAAGTGAGACACACTGGTTTTGTGTCTTTTAGCATTCAACTCTTCTTAACAGGAACCTGGGTCAGCTGGGCCTGGGGCCTTACTGAAGCAAGTGCAATATGACAAGAGCAACCAGTCTGCTCTGGGATAGCCCTCTGGAATGGTCATGGGACTAAAAGCTGACATTCTCCCCAGAAAAGCCTGTCTAAGAAGCCACCAAATTGTACCTCAGTGGGACATGTTGAAGTAATCCCAGGCAGTGCTGTGAAACCACATCATTCTTCAAGTCACTGGTTCCCATTCTGAGGCAAGGAAACAATAGGTTATGGCACAAAGAGGAGGTGGAGCAAGGGAGAGAAATGTTCTTCCTTCAAAGTTATACACAGATAACTGTTCTGTGTTCAGAAAGGACCTGAAAGGAGGCCAAGAAAGATAGGAGTTCCCAGCTGATACTTGAACTCAGAACTCTCAGTGGCTTTATTGTGTGGGGCTGGGGTACTGGTTAAATTCTGAGCGTTGATAAGAGGTATGAAGAACAGCCACTCAGATCCTCTGCTTCCATGTCATCCGCATTTGATAGGGCTTCCCTGCTTTTTTCCCCTATTTTCTCTTTTTTTTTACCCATTGTTAGTTATTATGGGGAGCTAAGTATGGGGAGAAAGTATGTATTTATATAATTATATAATAAGTAAATAATAATAAGTAATATATAATAAGTAATAAATTGTATAATTTATATCATTATATAAGTATATATTTATATAATTGTACACATTGTGTGAAATCACATTCCTTAGCCTTCATTTAAACATAAGCTGTAACATTTGATAGCTCTCCAAAAAACAAACAAAAAATTAAAAACCTTTTCCTAAGAAAATTAGGTTGCTTTTATTTCTGCATGGTCCCTTTCTGTTTTAATTTTCCCTTGTTCATCTGTAGCTCTCAATAAAATGATTTCCTACCTTTGCTCTAAAGAATATATTAATAATGTGTTGTAATAATCCAAACTAAAAATATTCATATTTCTCTTTTGATAACAATTACTTTTAAAATACTGCTTTGGTAGTCACTAACAATTTAGAAAATAGTATTCTCTATGAAATTAGGCTTTTCTTTCCAGATATATTATATATATTCTGGAAAAGTGACATTAGTTTAAACTTATGATAATCTTGAATCATGTATTTTTTTATTTTTATTGTGGTAAAATGCACATAAAATTTACTATCTCCTTTTTAAGTGTACAGATTAGCAGTGTTAGGTATATTCACATTGTTGTACAGCCAACTCCAGAACATTTTTCATCTCACAAAACTAAAACTCTATACCAATTAAATAACACCCCATCCATCTCTCTCCCAGCCCCTGGTAACCCCCATTTTACTTTCTGTCTCTCTGAATTTGCCTACTTTACATACCTCATGTAATACATACAGTATTGATCTTTTTGTGACTGGTTTCACTTAGCATAATGTCTTCACGTTTCATCCATGTTGTAGCATATGTCAGAATTACCTTCCTCTTTAATACTGAATAATATTCCATAGTATTAACATGTATATACTATACATACTGCACTTCATTTATCCCTTCATCTGTTGATGGACTCTTGGGTAGCTCTACTTTTTGGCTAGTGTGTAAAGTACCACTATGAACAGGGATGTAGAATTACCTCTTTGAGACCTTGCTTTCATTTTTTGTGTATATACCCAGGAACAAAATTGCTGGGTCATATGGCAGTTCTATTTTTAATTCTTTGAGGAACTTCCATACTGTTTTCCTTAGTGGCTGCACCATTTTACATTCCCACAAACAGTACGTAAGCGTTCCCCTTTTACTTCAACCACATCATCTCTTGCTATTTTCTGATTTTTTTAAAAAATAATAGCCATCCTATTATTGGCTATGGTGGATGTGAGATGTTATCATATGTGGTTTAGCCTGAAATTCCTTAATAATTAGTGATGTTGAGCTTCTTTTCCTGTGCTTGTTGGTCATTTGTATATCTTTGGAGAAATATCTATTCAAGTCCTTTGCACATGTTTAAAGATGGATGTAACCATCTTTGGGTGGTTGTTTGGGTTTTTTCGTTGTTGTTGTTCAGTTCTAGGAGTTCTTCTTACATTGTATATTAAGCTCTTACCAGGAATATGATTTGCATTTTTCTCTCATTCTATAGGTTGCCTTTTCACTTTGTTATTGTGTCCTTTAATGCACAGAAGTTATTAACTTTGATATATGTGTATTCCTTTTAAAGGAGAAAAATAAATATATATAATATATATTTCCAGTTAAAGATACATGGACACACACATATAAACAAACACACCCATATTTCTAGTTTAAGATACACTGACTTAAGAAATGCTAATATTAGTCTTTCTTAAGATTTTTGAAATATCTTTTAACCATGAATAATCAATTTCTGGGACAATGCTCACCATAGGACATATGGAAATGTGTATATTGCTTTTAAAGAGGAAATTCTAGGGAAGTAGGGAAAGCACAACCAACTCTCTGAAGTCCTTTCCATATGCACAGTTGGCAGCTTTGCCCTTAAGTTCAAGGCATTTTTCTCAGTTAATATGAAAATATAGCCAGAAGGGGTAAATACTTTAACACTGTTATCCATCTGTATAAACAAGGCATTGTAAAGTAAGTTTTTACAAGGGAGAAGGCATGAACCAAGAAGTTGAGGAAGGACTAGAATTCAAGATCATCAGCATGAAAACTAATAGTAAGAGCTCACGCGTGGTTCTTGTGATGTTTCAGGCATTATTCTAGGTGCTTTGCAGGTATTAACTTGAGGTGGGTGCAAGTATTTCTATTCTCTAAATGAGAAACTGGAGGCACTAGGAGTTTAAGTGACTTCCCAAAGGTTGTTAAAGTAATGAGTGGATAAGCCAGGCTTAAAAGGAATCTACCATCAGTAAGTGTAGTCATTATACTTCCAAGGTACAGATGACCCCACCTCCTGTTATTCATACCCTTATGCAGTCCTGACCACATTATCCTAGGGCTGGTTTCTGTGACCAAAAGAATGCAGCAGAAGTGATGGTGTGTCACTTCTAAGATTAGATTATAAAAGACATTGTGGCTCCTCTTTTGGAGTTTCTCTCTCTCACAGATCACTTTCTCTGGAGCAAGCCATCTACTGGGTCATGAGCAGCCCTGTGGATAGGGCCACATGGTGAGGGAGGGAGGCCTCCAGCCAACAGGCCCCCGAATAAATATGGGAAGTGGATCTTCCAGCCCCAACAAGCCTCCAGATGACTGTGGCCCTGGCTCACATCCACATTTCTACTACAAACTCATGAAAGACTCCGGGCCAGAACCACCCAGGCCAGCTGCTCCCAGATTCCTGACCTTCAAAAATTACATGAAAAGAAATGTTTGTTGTTTAAAGCTACTAAATTTTGCGGTAATTTTTACACAATAGATAACTAATATGAATTTTTTTATTTTTAAATATTTTTATTGTTCAGTTACAGTTGTTCTCACTTTTCCCCCATTGCTCTCTTCTGCCCTGCCCACCTTTGCCTCCCATATTCAATCCTTCTTGTCTCTGTTGTCTTTGTCCATGGGTCCTTTATACATGTTCCTTGACTTGACCCTTCTCCCTTTTCCCCCTGGTTCCCCCCGCCCCCCTCCACTCTCCCCTCTGGTCACTGTTAGTTCATTCTTTATTTCTATGTCTCTGGTTCTATTTTGCTCACTTTTTTGTTTTGTTGATCAGAGTCCATTTACAGGTGAGATCATATGGTATTTGTCTTTCACCACCTGGCTTATTCAATTTAGCAGAATGCCTTCCAGTTCCATTCATGCTGTCGAGAAGGGTAGGAGTTCTTTCTTTCTGCTGTGCAGTAACTAATACTTCTTAATAATCTTGTTCTAATTTATAATTTTGTCCAGGGGAGTGGCTTGATGCAGGCTGAAATGCCACACTGTCTCCCACACCAGTTTGATTTGTTATTAAATTAATTGCCATGCACATTCTATCTTAAAGTAATGCAGTTCTTTTAAAGTAAGCATGACCTTTGTAGTCATAATAGGCCTAAGTGAAAACTCATCTAAGATGTTCACTTTTTCTCTGGGAATAGATGTTTTTAATTTTCAAAATGGCTTTTTTAAAATTAACAAAATTCTAATTTCAAACTATTATCCCAGAAAACAAAGCTCTTTATCTTCCTTCAGAGTAACTAATCAGAAAAATGGTTACAAGAAATGCCATTGTTTTAGGGAAATCTGTACTAAATATCTCTCAGCTGAATGTGTGGTACTCTCATGCATTTTTTTGCATAAAACACCTTAATTCTCATTACATTACTCACAGAATAGTGATTCCTAAGCTAACCTTTCTGAAGCTTGGGGACGTGGTGGGTCTTGACTACCTTTTCAAATGATTAAAATTTAGAATGTGTCACTGAACTCTTACTCATCTTTTGAAACTAAATAAAGTTAATTAAAATTCATTTCTTTTGAGAATTTTGTGATACCCATTGAGATCGCTGGAGATCACCAATTGTGCCTCTAGAATTGAGATTTGGTTCTCTTTGTGATGATACTCCAAACACAAAAAGCATTCAAACTGAAATGTCTGGGCTCTCCTTTAAGTACTATTCATCCACTGTCTTCATTTGCCAGGGGCCAGATTCCCTGTGGAATCATTCTGTTGCTAATTGGATATGTCAGGGAAATTCTCATACCATGGCCCTATTTAAGTGCCTAGAGAAAGCCAATGGCCCTTAGAGCCCATTAGGCTCTCGGTATACACAGTGTTAGCCCATTCATCCTCCCAACAACCCTGCAAGGCCTGCCTTTTCCTTCACTTCACAGGTGAAGAAATGGAGGCTCAGAAACACAAACCACCTGCCCCAAATTGTAAGGTCAATAGGTGGAGGGAGTAGAATTTGAACTTAAGGCTGAATCATGCCTGCTGCCTACCACCCTGGGGGTTTGAGGAGCTCTCTCTGCTGAAGGGCAGCAATCCCCATAGACTGTTAGAAGCTTGGGTCACCCAATGTGAACCATCCCTTAGACTTCTTTTCCTCTCTCACTGGGTTCTTTACTCATTTTCAGACCTTATTTTATGGCCTTCCTTCCTCTAGGTGCTCATGGCTGTCATTATCAGAGATGAAAAATAACCTACTATATCTTACAAACATGTATTTCACATGAAAGTTGGCATCACCACACAGCCTGATTCTCCATGATCTAGCCCTATTCACAACTCCCACCCTCACCTCCCATCACTCCCTGCTTCCACTTTACATTGGCTATGAGGATCCACCTGCAGACTTCCTGCACTGCTACACAACCCCCACACATGGACACCTCAAACACACACATGAACACATACACATCTCACATTCTATACACACACCCATCTATACCTCATCCACACACATGCACACCCATCTATGCCTCACACACACATCACATTTACACCTCAGAGACCAACACATACTTCACATGCATACACCTCTCACACACATCCACCTCAGACCACACACAGACTTCATAGCCACACATAAATGTACACCCTTCTATACCTCAGACACACACTACACATATACACCTCAAACACACACATGTAAACACATGTGCATACCTTACATACCTCACACATGTGCATACCTACCCACCTCATGCACACACATCTCATACTAGACTCACCTCACTCAAACACACACCTACCTATAGAAGTACATACACATGCCACGCCATATACAAATCCAAGACATACATATGAAAACATACACATATACCACACATACTACATACGCTCAGTTCACACACACATATACCTTTCACATACACCTATACTCCACATGCACACCTATACTTCACATGCTACATACACATAACACACACCTCACCCACCACATGCATGCTCTTCCCCAATGTTCTGCCCACAAACATCCCTTTGTTTGTTGAGAGCTACCTCCCTCAGGAAGCCTCTCTCAATGCCATTACTGCCAGTCTAGATCAGGAGAACCCATACAGGTCTCCCTGCCATCCCCATCATTCATCACCACCTGTGTCTGCCTTCTCCAGCAGAAGGTGGGCTCCTGGTGGTCCCAGCCTGTATTTTATTTGCATTTGTACTCCCTGCCCTCCCTCCCACCACCCCTCTGCTCAGGTATAGCACCCAGTGCTCAGTAGAATCTCAGTAAATGTTTCTGGAATGAATGAGTGAATTCTGCTATTTCCATGGTGGAGAGCCCAGTGGATTAGTAAACCAGTCTTGCCTACTGATTCTAGAAGACATGGGTTCAAATACCAATCATCATAAGCTGATATTTAACCTGTGAACAGTTTGCTCATCTGTGAAGTGAAGATACCAATGGGAACTAGCTCCTGGCTGGCTGGGAAGATGCAGTGAGGTTTTACATGTATGTGTAGTACTATGTATAGCAGTACTAAACAAGCAACATTATCAGTCGATACATGGGGACATAAAGCCACACAGCTCCATTCATTAGGAAAAGCCAATTTGATATCTAGTCTAACCAGACAATATGCTGATCTTACCCCTTTCCTGGGCCTCTTTCTTATCTCTGGCAGACAAGGTGTCCCAAGCATAACAGATTTCAGGAAAGTGATGCTGAATCCAGTCTAACTGGAAGGCATCTCCACTCCCAGGTGCTGACCCCTCAGTAAACAGCTCTGCATTCCAGTTCAGATCCACAGACCTGTGCGGGTTCCTCTTTGTAACTGTAGTCTTTGTTCTAAATCCATACCAATGCCCATTTGGTATTTCTGACAGATTGGTTCTTTCTATTAGATGACTTTCTGAATAAATGAAAAACATTTCCCTGTGGCCTGCCTGTCACACTTTTTTTTTCTGTCCTCTAATTGGGAACACTTTCAAACCTTTCGAACTCCTGTTTGCTTCATAGCAAGGTGAAGATTTGATTTCTTTCTTATTAAAATTTCCTTTTGAGTCAAAATGGCTTTATTGGAAAAAAATTGTAGCTAAGGGAAAGGGGGAGAGCAGAAAAACATGCAATTCTGCAAATTAAAATAAGGTTAGTGGCTCATGTCCATTAAGATGCCAGCGCAAGGGGGATTCAGGATGGAGCCAGTCTCGGTAGTTGATACTGGCAGCCTCCCTGTGGGTTTGCACTGCTGTCCTCCTGGGACATCTGCCTCCTCAGAGACCAACATCCAAAATTCCTGCATGGAGATTTTATCCCCTGCAAATGCCATATATTACAGCACGTTAGAGAAACGGGGGGAAATGTCATGATTTTCTTGCTGCTTTAAAGGCTAAGTGGGAAAGGGGGTGGGGAGGCCAAAGTGAACTCAGCTCCATTTTAACTTGCTGGAAATAGATTTCACTCCTCCTTTCTGTTCTTATATGTGCTGCCTTCGGCATTTCAAGTCCACCATGGGCAAAACTCATTCCAGATTCAATTACACTGCTTGATATTTCATAGATTCTGAAGGATTGCCCTAAGAGAGATGGGGGCGTGGAACATTTCCGGGTGCCAGTCTCTCCACAGTGCTCCTGTTCCTTCTGGGGTTATAAAGCCCCTGAGGGATCTGAGTGAAGGGTGAACCCTGCATCCACTAGGAATTAGGGTAGAGCACCAGCTATCTGCTTCAGGGCATCTGAGCTGTGCACCTCAGGTGGTGGGAGGCACCACCCTAGACATGTGATATCATATCACCAGGGGTGCTATTTGATAAATGAATGGAGTTCTGACTCTATGGAGCATAGATAATGCACCTTGCTTTGCTTTACAAACAAAATTGAGATGCCAGTAAGGACCAGCCCCTAAACAACGCTAAGGAGAGTACAGGAAATGTCAGAGACACATTCCAAACAATTGATTTAGAATGATTCTCCTTGTCCTGGGGCCCCAGCCAACTGTGTCTTGGTGTCCCCCACAAACTGCTTTACCAAAGACTATAGTAAGCAAGAAGAGAAGGAATAAGAAAAGGAAAGTCATGGACAGTAACCGTCACATAGCTCTTTATGATTTTTAAATGCTTCTTTTAAAAATAGGTACTGTGTGAATAGGATACCTAATTCAACAACACAAAAAGTATAGAGTGAATGGCAAGCCCTCACCCTCCCCTGCCCAGCCACCATCACTCATCCTCAGAGACCACCTTCCTTACCAGTTCCTTGATGCTTCCAAACTTGTTCCACACATATCAAACACTTGTATTGCTATAGTTAGTGAAGTGCTTTAAACAACAAGGTATGCCAAGTGCCAAGTATTATGTTGTAGTGAAAGTATTATTATATTGGATTCTCGTAACAGTCAACACCGCTCTGATCTCTCAGATGAGGGAGCTGAGATCATTGGTTGAGGTCATTGCCCAAGTCAGTGAGTCAGTTAAGTATCTACTAGACTCCCATGTGACTGTGTTAATTTCCAAAAGCTGATGTGACCAATGACACAAGCAGGGTGGCTTAAAACAACAGAAATGTATTCTCCCAGAGCTCTGGAGGCCCAAGATCTGAAATCAAGGTGTCAGTAAGGTCACTTCTTTTAGGGCTTCTGAGAGAATGATCCTTCCAAGTCTGTGTCCTGGCTTCTGGTGGTGACCAGAAATCCCTGGGGTCCCTCTGTTTGTCATAAGAGAACTCCAATATCTGTTTCTGTCTTCATGTGGCCTTCTTCCCAATGTGTATGCTCTATGTGTTTGTATCCAAATTTCCCTTCTTTTGTAAGGACATCAGCCATTGGATTTAGGGCCCATCTAAAGCTTTTCCTGGTCACCTCCCCATAACAGGCCTCCTTCACACCCTCCTCTCTTTTGTCGTTAGCTGAAAGTGGTAATTAAGCCTATTTCTAAGCCACCTCTGAAAGGTATTCATTTTTCCTTGGATATCTTGCATGTGTACATATGATAAACTTCTGTTTATTTTGCTTTTGTTAATTTGTCTTTTGTTATGGGGCCCTAGCCAAGAACTTAGAAGGATAGAAGGAAAATCATTTTTCCTCCCCTCCAACCTCATTTTGACTGAATTAATTAAATCTGCAAAGACCTCCCTTCCAAATAAGGTCACGTTTGCAGGTTCCAGGTGGACACAAATTTTGGAGGACACAGTGCAACCCAATACAGTGACCTTAGCAAGCCATTTAAACTTTTCCAGCCACAGTTTCTTCATCTGTACCTAAGGGTTATTGTGAAGATGAAGTGAGAGGACTCCTGAACAGGGCTCAGCATTGGCTTTGTCAGTCCGTGAATGTAAGTTACTACCGTTTCTGATATGTACTCATCATCATCATCAACATCATCATCATTATCATTTTCATCAGCCACTGGGGTAATAGGAGCTGTGAGAGACAAAGAAGGCCAGCACACAATTTCTGCTCACACAGTGCTGAGCTCTGTGGTACCAGTTAGAATGGCAGAGGGACAGGAGGCCAGTGTGGTAGTGGTCCAAGTAGCTTGCACAGAGGTGAATGTGAATGAGCTTTTAAAGGATTCCCAGCAGTGATGGGGCCATCATGAAGCTGTGAGCCACTGCCTAGCAGTGGATGCTTCTTCATTCCCACAGCACAAAACCTCATCAGGGCCACACAGTCACATCATGGGTGATACCCACATGCCTTATGATTGATGGAGTCTGTACTGTGGACTCTGAGAGGCTTTCACTTCCCCCTCAGAAAAGTATATCTAGGACTAAAATAATGTTATCTGCCATATGGCAAAAAGTCTTTGAGACTTATGGTTCATGGGAGCAACCAAAGAAGGCAGAATCACCTGACCTCCTTTATTTACTTCAAAGGTTCAGACAAAGAACATCAATCATACGATAGGTGGGGCTTACTGCTTCTAAGTTTATAATACCTGTGCAATACCAGCTGTGATGTGAAATCTGTAAAGCACATTATTAGAATGTGTCCACCACTCTTAGAAAGCATAAGACGTTGATGAAAATTTTAGCAATGCAAAAAACTAAGGGTCAAGAATGTATATAGTTTAAAGCACATTTTGGAGCACTCAGTGGTTCTTGAATTGACAGAGCAGCAGGCACTTGACGTGCTCTAGCCCTTCATCTGGGGAGACCTTGGAAAGCCAGCCACACTGTCAGCCTACCATCTATACTTCTCAAGTGCCCTGCTGAGGCAATTGACTTTCTTTCATCTGCAGAGGACCTTGCCTTTCATGTTCATAAATAAGATGAGTCTGTTCAGCAATGAGGAGGGGCTGGAAGGCAAATGTATTCCTCTAATAATGATTCCCTGAGTGAACTAATCTGATTTGTTCTCTTTGACATGAAATGAAAGATAAATTGATTCATGTAAATGCATTTCCCTTTTAAGAGTGCATTGACTGAGTTGGGACAAACACCATACAGTCGGTGGTAGCCTAGTAGTGGGTTAAGCCCTTAATATTTAGATATGACTTGGCTGCTAGAATTTCACATACAAAAAAGGGCTAGGATTATAGACCAGCCTCAAACCTTCCATACTTCTAATATATCTTTACTATACTTAATAATCTTAGCACAAATCATAGCCCTCCAAGCAAAAGTCAAAGGTACAATGGCAATATAGCCAAATTTTTACAAGAGCTCAGATATTGATTTCTTCCCACTGGATTACCAGATCACATATTCTGATGTCCATTCTGAAAATATTTCTGTGGTAATCTTTAGGTATGGTGAGGGATGATCAAGAAATGAGGAAAAAGGAGAGTGTTTCTTTCAAATTCCAAGGGTTGCCCTGATCCATGTGGCTCAGTTGGTTAGACATCATCCCGCAAAGTGAGTTTGCTGGTTTGATTCCTGGTCAGGGCACATGTCTGGGTTGTGGGTTCGGTCTCCAGTCGGGATGCATATGAGAGGCAACCAACTAATGTTTCTCTCCCTCTCTTTCTCCCTCCCTCCCCCATCTCTAAAAGTAAATAAATAAAGTCCTTAAAAAAATAAGTAAAATAAAATTCCAAGGGTTAGAGGAAGCCCTTGACAATTCTTAAAAAAGGAAGTAAAGGAGGTCCTCCAACCTTATCTTCTGTACCCTTCTTCTACTTCCTGGTAAAAATAATAATGGTGGTAGTACTATTAATAATAACAATGAGGATGATCCTCAACATTGACAGAATTTAACATGTCAGGCACTGTGTTCAATGCTTAACAGGTCTCTTCTCATTCAACCTTGCCAACAATGTCGTGAAATCAGTACTATGATTTTCCCCATTTTACAGATCAAAAACTGAAACCCAAGCTCACACACCTGGAATTCAAACTCAGTAGTCAGCTCAGGGGTTCACACCCTTCAGTGGTATCCCTGCCTTTTGCATTCTTCTCATGAAGTTGAATCTCTTAAAACATCTTGACAGAAAAGGGTTAAGCACCATCTATGGGAAATTGGAAGAGGCCAGAACCTGAAGACACGCAATTAGAGGCAGCTGCACCTACAGGTGGAGGTGGGATAATGTCCTATTGGCAGTTATGGACAGCAGGCGATGACAGGCGAGAAACTCGCAGAACAAGCTATTTAAAAGATTGAGAAAGGCAGGAAGCCCCAAAGACCCAAAGGCTGCTGTAAACAGGCAGGAGAGGTCACCTCTGGACAAAGATTTGGAGACAGTCCCTGATGTTGGGTATGTAGAGACACCTAAAAACTGGGCCAAAGTCCAAGTCAGACCACACAGCATGTGAGGATCGCTGCTGTTTCTCCTGGTTATTGGATAGGAGGTCCTCGTTTCACCCCTGAAAATGGGCTAACCAGTGCTTCCCAAACTTCTCCACTGTATCTGGGTGAATTTATAGATTCCCAGGACCTACCCCAAACCCCTGACTGAGAATCTCCAGGTGTGTAGCCTGGGAGTGTGTTTTTACAAGAACCCAGGTGATTTGTGATCAAGGAAGTTTGGAAAACAAAGAGGGAGATTATTCAGAACCACACCTGTAAGTAGGGTTTAAGAAGGTTTAGCTGTGAGAAGAGGAGGGCTGTGGGAGCACGAAGCCAGACAGGAAACCAAGAATATTGTCCAAAGATTTTAGGGTCACCAAGTGTCCCAGTTTGTCAGGAACTGAGAAGATTCCTGGCACATGGGACTTTCGGTTTTAAAACTGGGACAGTTCCAGGAAAACCCTGTTTTTATCATGAAACCACATCCATTCTTGCAATAAGGCTCACATAACCCCAGAATTCTAAAACTGCCTTCCTTTCCCAGTAGAACCCAGCTCTCCTGGGCTTTGGAAGGAAAGCCCTGCTGAATGAAGTACTACTTGTTAAACTATGACTGAAAGCTCCACTGGCCTCCCGGAGGTATTTGCTTTTTAAAAAAAGTGGAACTGTAATTTGTTTTGCCTCCTGCATTTTCTTTATAGCTGAAATTACTGCACAGAGTATCTTCAAAAATCATCAGTAAAACTTATAGCTGCATTCAGAAAAGTGATAAAAGTACCTAATTTGCTATTTCTCTTAAGTTTGATGTAGAAAATAGAAATTTACACTTTGCTCTCAAAACTGTGTTTTCCAAGAGTCAAACTTAGATACGAATTTGCATTGTCCTTTCAAAACAACCTTTGTTTCCATTTAATTTCCTTGCCCTATATTCAGTGCTATGACTTTAAAAAAAATCTTTCCACACATATAGAAGTCATTGGGGCTTGCTCAGACAAATTAGAAAAGCAAGGTGGATAATTAAAGCAAATATTATATGTAGAATTAATTCAAATTCCAGAGCAGAGTTGGGCTTTACAAAAAAAAAATGATTATAATAAAATATAAACAGAGGTAACAGGATGACCCAAGCCTGTGAGTTGACATTTGCTGGGACACTTGCCTCACAGAGGCTGATGAAGAAAGCACCTCAGGCATGACTTTTCCCCAAAGCCATCAAGTCCACAGTTGGAACACAAAGATAAGTTGACTAGGAAGGGATCTTGCTCTGGAGCTTTGAGTCCAGTTAGAAGAGAGAAGCCAAGTCTTTCTGTCACCTTCTATCACCATTACTAAAGCTTAATGCTGAGTGCAAACAGGATGGTAGCCAGAGATGGGAAGCAGTTACAGCATAGTGGCTTCCATGTACAGACTCTACCTTCTTTCTGCCTCGGTTCAAATCCCAGCTCTGCCACATGTTACTTGTATGACCTTGGGCAAGTCACTCCACCTTTCTTGACCTGAGGTGAAATAGTAATAGCATCTACCTTTCAAGGTTGTTGTGAGGAGAATTCATAAGTTAATAAAACACTTAGAACTGGGCCTTCCACTTAATCAATGCTATATAAATGTCTGCTTATATTAAGAATAATAGTACTAAGTAGTAAATAAGCCATAAGATCTAATGCACAGGATAATGAATACAGGCAACAATATTGTACTATAATTATATAATGTGATTAATATTAATACAATAGTAATTGTATATTCATAAGTGTATCAAAGTAACATGCTCTATACCTTAAACTTTTACAACATTGTGTGCCAAATTTCTTGAATAAAAAAAGAAGAATGGGTCCTAGCTGGTGTGGCTCAGTGGACTGAGTGCCAACCTGTGAACCAATGAGTCACCAGTTTGATTCCCAGTCAGGGCACATGCCTGGGTTGCAGGCCAGGTCTCCAATTGGGGGCACACAAGAGGCAACCACACATTGATGTTTCTCTCCTTTCCCCTCTCTAAAAATAAATAAATAAAATCTTTAAAAAAATGAAGACAAAGAATGGTAGAAATTTCAACACCTATATCTTGGGCATATTGGTTAATTTAAAAAATTGCTCTGCAGCAGAAGCTGAGCAGCAGGGCTGAATGCAACCTGCCAAGTTGTTCTGCTGGGTGTCCAAGGTGGTAGTTGTCTGAATTAATTGCAAGAATTTAAAAAATAATGGAAACCACCATGTAAAATTATAGATTTCCAGCTGTTTTTGAACAACTAAAAAAGATCTGGCCACACTAGACTCACATTCTACATGGCTGCTATCAGAGTTCAGTGGGGTCAGCCACTAAATGGAATCACGTGCTCCCTGATTCGTGTAAGACCCCACTCGACCTGCTTCACTGTGGGCAACTGGATTCACAATACTTACTTTAAAGCAGGTATTAACAAACCACGGTCCATGGATCAATTTCAACCCACCACCTGATTTTGTAGATAAAGTTTTATTGGAATATAGCTACACTCATTCATTTACAGATTGCCTATGGCTGCTGTCACACTGTCAGAGCAGAGGGGAGGGGTTGCAACAGACACTGCAAGGTCAACAGGACCTAAACTATTTAGTCACCAACTCTTTACAGAAAAACTTGCCAAATCCTATTTCTAAGGTATTATCTTTCAGTGGAAAGTTTGCTCAAAGATAGATTGTTTTTGAAAGTACAAACTTCATTCAAAATTTGAAAATGTGTTATTATTGTTTAGAGGGAGAGTGAATTAATCAGAGGGCCATTATCTCAAATCATAAAAACCACTTAAAAGCTTTATCCAATTGCCTGTAGTTCCCTATCTCTCCCTGGTGGCAATGTGCCTAAATTACAGAACAATTCTTCAACTGCAAGGCAAAGATTAGATAGTACTATCTTCATGACACTGTCTTTAAAAACAGACACTATTAAATTTTGGTTTTGATTATAGACATCTTTTTCTAGAGCACCAAGGGAAATGGCCATTTTCTCTTGCTTCATTCACCTTGAATAACTTGAATCTTCTTGCTTCTTCACTATGAAAATAAAATTGGGCAGAAGCATAAAAATCAACATATCTCTATATCATAATCATTAGGAAAAATATGTAAATCATAATGGTAATAGATCAACATTTCTGCCCTCATAAAGCTTATTTTTAATACATAGAATATCATTATTTTGCTAAATCACTTTGACATATACAGTAAATCCTCACTTAACATTATCCATAAGTTCTTGGAAAATGCATCTTTTCTTTTATTGTTGTTCAAGTACAGTTGTCTCAATTTTCACCTTGTCACAGCCTGCCCCCACCCATCCCTGCCTCCCACCCTTGAACCTACCCCCTTTGGCTTTGTCCATGTGTCCTTTATAAATGTTCCTTGATAACCCTTCTCCTATTATCCCCTATTATCCTTCTCTCCCTTCTTCTCTGGTTACTGTCAGTTTATTCTTTATTTTAATGTCTCTGGTTGTACTTTACTTGCTTGTTTTTTTGTTGTTGTTGTTGTTGATTAGGTTCCACTTATAGGTGAGATCATATGGTATTTGTCTTTCACCACCTGGCTTATTTCACTTAGCATAATGCTCTCCAGATCCATTTATGTTGTTGTGAAGGGCAGGAGCTCCTTCTTTCTTTCTGCTGCATAGTATTCCATTGTATAAATGTACCACAATTTTTTGATCCACTCATTTACTGATGGGAAACTGAATCTTTAAGTGAAACATTATCTAACAAAACCCATTTAGCCTAGGCTGATTGATAGAAAGAAGAGTTGAATTCCTATGGCATAGTTCTTATCACAAAAACATCACTGAACTTCCAAATAAAGACCCAAAATGCTTCCCATATTAAAGGTTGAAATAAATGAGTTATACAAGTAAGCTATAAAATGTGAGCTATAAAAACAAATAAGATAATGATTTTTCAACCTGTTCATTCAAGCTCAGGGTCACAGATGGCTGGAGCCCATCCCAACGGCTCAAGGTACAAGGTGGGATCAAATCCTGGACAGGACACTGTTCCCTCTCAGGCCACATCACATCCACACTCACTCAGAATGGGACAATGAAGTCATACCAATTCAACTCATGTGCACAGGTTTGGCATGTGGAAGGAAACTGGAGTACCTGAAAACACTATTGCAGACACAGGGAGAACATGCCAACTCCACACAGACAGTGGCCCTGGCCAGGACTAGCTGTTACTTTTTTCTATCAATGTTATAAGAAAACAATGTAAAAGGAAAGGACATTATTTGAGGACCTGCTATACATAATAACATGTTTTATGTATTATAATATTTATATGTAGACATTTTTAATTCAGCTATAAATTCCTACAGTACACAGTGTGCATGAGCCCTCAGCTGACCCTGCCTTTAAACTTGGAATACTCATGTTACTCATTCTTATAGGCTAGGGCTAGAAGGCTTAGCCCACACAGATAGATCCCAAAAGTTACCTGGGACCTCCACCAAAGTAAACTATTGGTTTCCAGGGATGGTAACTATTGACAACTTCTTTTTCAATTAGTCCTGGAGGAATTACTGCATTTAATAAGATGTGGTCCACTTCCTGTCTTTGTCTCTATCAAACAATGATTAAATGGAGCCTGTACATGTTTTGTTTTGTTTTTTTCTCTGCAGGGAACTCATATTAACATTCTGCCAGATTCTTTTCATCCCTGATGACATGTTTTGCATCATGAAGGTGATACAGAGTCCACTCTTGAATATGTTTCTTGTATAATTTTGCCTGTGGATTCTGGTCCTAAAGCAGTGCTCAATAAATATTTGTTGGTGAATAAATGAATGAATGTTCTGGGAATGGAGACAGTCTCCCAGAACTGTCCTGGGTGGGCAAAAATGCAAGGACTTTATTACCTCCACCCTTCCCTCCACTCACTTCCCACCCGCCCCATGCTCTCCCTATTTAATCAGTCATTGAATGAGGGCAATCCTAGGATGGATTGGTGGCATAGCCTTGGGCAAAGTAGCTGTCTTTATTTAAGGCATTCCTCAAAGAGGGCTGACATTTGAAGGCTGCCTACCAATGGCACACTCAGCAGCTGGGATAGTAAGTCCTTTGTTTCTGAAGGGGGATCAAGAGGCACATTACAGCATCTACCATTAGATGATTGTTCAGTAAAGGTCAGCCCTGCCCCATAAATAAATACCCAGTGAATGAATAAACCAATGAACTGACTCCTGTACCATATGTTGCAGACATGCCTATTTATACTTACCCATTCTAAAATTGTATCTCCTTTGCTTTGTGGACATTTAGGGAAGCAAAAAGTGTTCCTTCCCTGTCTTCCATGCTCATCAGAGCCTCCATTTTGGATGACCCAAGCAGGGGTGACCCAAGCAGGCGGTCCAAGAAATGGTGCTGTACAGCCACAGCTTAAAGGACTTGTGAGAACTCTACCTGTGGTATTCTAGCCATCAGGAGCAAAGAACAATGTCATCTTTAGAGGGATATTTGGGAAATGGGGTTGCCCCAGCACTCTTGACACTGGATCACAGCCTAATGTCAGGCAGAGCCTAAATATTCAATGCCCTATTATGAGCTTTGTTTATGTACTTTTTTGCTAAGAGATAAAATAAGTCTCACTAATGATCTCTAAAGTTGCTTCCAACTCTAACATTCTATGATTCTATGACCCAAAAATTAGGAGCTAACACTTTTGGGTGTTTTTCATGAGCCAGCTCCGGTACCCAGCACTTTGCATGCATTACCTCATGTGATCATCACAGTTTCCTCATTAGTGGGAATTAAAAGAAGTAACAGGTAAAAAACACTTAAGACACAGCCTGACATGTAGGTAGTGTTCAGTAAAGTTTAGCTATTATTATTTTTACTTCTCTTTATTCCTGACTACTCGGAACTCACTACATGGTCTCATTAAGGTCTGTTCTTCCTTGAGAGGTCTAAGCTCCATATATTTCCTGACTCTGTTCCATCTAATGTGTCTCCTCTTTCCTCATGGTTCTGGGTGATCAAAATAACTTGAGTTTTAGCCTCAACCAGTATTATGATATTTGCATATTTATACAAATAGTTTTTGAAGGGGAGTATTTCTCTTCAGAGCCAATTATGATGTGTATCCCCTCAAATCCCATTTTACCAGCCAACTCTTTACTGTCTTTCATTATAGCCTGTATTTGTCCACTTTGAACTAAATTGCCACGTGATATGATAATTAAAACTTCACATCTGCAGCCTTCTGCAACAAACAGAAGCCAAGCTTATTTGTGTATAATTATACCAATCACAGGCATGTTAGAAACACATGTTATCAATTAGAATTGTGAAATGATAAGCCAAGTTTCTAGCATTTGTCTTATTCTTGAAAGGTGGGGAGATATTTCATAAACTCATGGACAGTTTTCAAGTGGTCCAAATAAGCCCTCAGAAACTCTTCTCAGTCTCACATCTGCTCTTTGCTTTAGGATAATCATTTGTAGTTTTGGTCCTCAACATTGGCTATATATATTGAAATCACCTAAAGAACTTTTAAAATACTAACAGCTAGGTCATATACCCACAGTTTCTAGTTTAGTGGGTACAGGTGTAGCTTGGGCATCAAAACTCTTAAAGCTCTGGTGATTCTAACTGCAAAAAAATTTGAGAACCACTGATCTATACAATTGTCAAATGACCATAGTTGTTTAACTTGCCATAGTTTCATTCTTTTCAATATATGGTGCACCTCAACCTCTAAAGATTTACAAAATACCTCAAAATTTCACATAACTGTAGGTTCTACTGTGTACTGAGTCATGCACAGGAAGCAATGCATTTCCAGAACATTCGGTACTTTGGTATATTTTGAAGTGTTGCATAATTATACAGCTCAGTGATGGGTAAATAAATGTTCCACTAGACTTTAATAGGAGTTATAGAAAAGAAAGAGGTTCAGAACCACAGAAATAAATAAGTTAAATAGTTCTTTCCTATGAGGTTTCTTAGAAACTTTGATAGACTAATGTGCACATAAATCTTCAAGAGCATTTCCTAAGCTCATTTGATCACAGAATCCTCCCATCAGCCCCTTCACCATCCCAGTGCCTCAAACATCTTCCAGAGCACTCTGTTGAATACATTGAGAAACACTGGTTCAAGGGGTTTGTGTTCTGGACAGAGGAAAAGGACAGGAGTATAGAAGGAAGCACAGGACACAGAGCTGGTGCCCACAGGGACCCCTGCTTTGGGAACAGGGCCCGACTGCTGGGTAGATGGGTAGTTGCTGGGTCTTTGTTACTATTGGCTATTGAGGTCGACAGTAAGGCCCTTGGCTGCTCAGCTCTGCGTATAACTGGGAGAGCAGTGTCTTTGTCTCCCAACCCATATGGGTTATAAAGAGGCTTCCACATGTTAGAATGATAAATTAGTGGCACAGGACATTTAGTGTCCCCTAAAGAAAGAGTGCAGATCAGTGCCTCTGCTTGGTTTTTTCCTTGGCCAGGGCAAAGAGGAAAGCAGAGGGAGATAAAGTACACAGACCCAGCAATTTTGTTCTTCTGACTCCTTCCAAATCCTGGCAGCATGAGCATGGGCCAACTTTCTCACCTATAAAATACAAATATACAAGCCTAAGTATGCTTGTGGAGATCAAATAAGACCATGTAAGTGAATGGACTATATCAATCAGGATGACCTATGCAAATGTTGGATGTTAATTTTGTTATCATGGTTATTATCATCAATAGGATTCTCTCACTAAAGCTATCTGAGTAATAACCCAGGGGAAATTTTGAGAATCTCTCACCAAAGCAGGAGAGAGAGAGAGAGACTGAACTTAACAACTGGGGGCTCCTAAAGTCTTTAGAACTGTTCTGTTTTACTTTTCTCCTCTGAGACCTTGAAAGTGAGCTGAACATTCATATTATTTCACTGTTTAATAGTCCGTTGTCTCCTCCCATTATTTCAAATGCATCTTATTGACAGACAGGTCCTTTGGGAGGGAATCTTAATGATTAATTGAGTAGAAAATACCACTCATCTTTCCGCAGGTCATGCTTGTTTAGTGAGGCTAAATTGAAGCAACACATGTGAGTTGACAGACTATGCACAGCAGTTTATTTCCCTTCAAATTTCTCTCATCATCCCATTCTATTTTTGCAGGTGAGCCTGTGAACACGGCTGGGAGGTGGTTTCTACCTACCTTCACCAGACTTCTGTAGTTTTGTGGCTATTCTGTAGCTCCAGTCTAGTCACATTTTAAGTCATGGTTCTTTTTATTAATAATCCTTCTTGATTATCTGTTTGCCAGTTTTGCCAGTATATGCACTTAACTTATTTGCTAATTGGCATTGTAAATTCTGTTTTCCTTTTATTGTGCAATTTTATATTGGATGTGTTTGTTTTGTTTCCCACTCAGTGGCTTCCCTCCCTTCCTCTCCACCCATCCTGTGTGGAAATCCTCCCTTTCTTTCTCTGATGCCACTTTCAGGCCACCTGATGCCTGGTCCTGGACATCCTTCTGTCTTTGATGGGCCACCCCCACAGGACAGTTCCTGGGAGTTTTTCTTTCTGCTTAGACCACCCCATGTGGTGTTTGGTCTGACATATACCAGCTTGCTTGGAGGGATAGAAATACACATATACTTTGAATGGTTTTATCCTAATACACAGAGAATAACATCTTTCTGCATGATAATACAGTTGTGCTTAGTGCCTCTGACTTCCAAGCTCATAACAATTACCAGAATAACACACTTCTACATGAGTATGTGTACTTGTGTTTCATAGGTACCATCACAATAAACATCCCATCATGCCATCTCTGAAGAGCTTCACTAAACAAGAAGTGGGTGTGTTGAGCAAACTTCTGTCATTCAAAGTTACCAAAAGTAGACAAAGGTTAAGTTTCATTTTCAGTGAAATGCCAGGAGCCCCTGAGGGCCCTGGAGTAAAAAAAGACTATTTTGCTTTGAGGACTTAAGGGGAGGTCTTCAACCCAGAAACACTATAAAAAATAAGGGATCTATTATAAAATGTAAACAGCAACATTATAGCTTGAAATATTCTATAAATTAAGCATAAATGTGCACACAGAACCCAGTTCACTCTGCCCAAGGAACCCCTCTCTCTCCACCCCCAATATCTCTACTGATTCTCTCCTTTCCTCCATGAGGTCTCTATTCAAGTATCATCTTATCAGGGGGATCTCATCAGAACCCCAATTTTAAAGAAACGTCCAGAATTGTCTCTTCTCATCCTTTTATCTTGCTCCATATTTCTCATTTAACACTTATTACTACATATCTTTGTCAGTGTGTCTTCTCATTAGAATGTAAGTTCCACAAGGGCACAGACTTTTTTTTTTTCTGTTTTATTCAAATAGGACAGTAGCCAACATGCAGTCGGCATTCATATATCTGTCAGATAAATGAATCAATGAGTGAAAACCAAGAATTGCTAAAAGCAAATTGATTTTCTCTACTCCTTTTAGTAAATATTAAATACTATGTAAAAAGTAGTAAAGTTTATAATGTAAAAACAATAAAAATATTTATTAAATGGTAGACTAGGACAAGTTTTAAAAATAAGGAGAAAACTTTCAAATAGCGTTGTGGTATTTCTTTCATTACACTGGTGTCTGAGATGCTGTGCAGTATTGGAGAAGGAGCTTGGGTTTGGGTTTGGGGAAACAAAGACTCTCTCAGTTCCAGCTCTGTCACATCCACACTCAAGCAGCTTTCGTTCAATCCCTTACCCACTGAACCACCATGTCCTCATTTGCAAATGGAAATAACTGTTCCCACCTTTGCAGGATTTGGGTGAAGATCAGCAATAAAATCTACGGTGTGCCTGGTACATGATCACTCCTCATTAAATTAGAGTTACTATTATTATCTTGATCAAATTCATTGAGTGATGTTTTTCTTTATTTAATTCGAGTAGGTGGTAGCATTTAATTTGTAAAGTCAGCTCCCAGAATTATGTTTCTAGCTTTGGACAGTGACTGAATCCGCTCATTACTGTGGAAAAGTGAGCTCATTCACTATGCAATTACAACATTAAGGCAGATGGCTGGTGGTCCAGGAACTGCTTGACTTTGTTGATACATGATTTGAAAATTAAAATACACAATAACAGCAGGGAGGGAGGGAGGGAGGAAAGGAAAGGAAAGGAAAGGAAAGGAATGGGAAGGGAAGGAAAGGGAAGGGAAGGAAAGGGAGGGAGGGAGGGAGGGAGGGAGAGAAGAGACATGTCCCAGCAATCTAGCTTCATAAATGGAGCCAAAGAAGGAGGCTATCCAAACTGTACAAACAGATCCCTGATCTTGGAAAAGTGACCCAATGTACAAAGTGAACTGATGGTAAGCTTTTAATAACTTACCCACTCTCTGTGAGACTGCTATTTTTTTAAATATTCCCCTTTCTGGGTATTATTAAATTTAATTATAAAATATCGTTAAGTACCTACAACTTATCAAGCCCTATGCCTGGCCCTAGGGTAACAATATTTATAAAAGTCAAACCCAGACCTGTGCCCCCAGGATTAAAAATATAGTGGGAAATAGGAACAAATACAGAGGACACGACCACAGAGTGTGGTCAAACCTGTGATGGACAGGTTTGCAGCACACATTATGGTGTGGGTAGCCATCTGGTTCTTACGATGGTTGGTAGATGCATAGGTGTTTCTTATTATAATTATGCCTCATAGCTTACATATATGTTACATACATTATTTGTACCAAATGTTACATAATTTAAAAGGTGAAGTACAGGTGGCTATGGGGACAGTCAGAGGGATCCCCATTTCATCTTAGAGGGTGCTACATCTAAGCTGAAACCAGAATGATGAGTAGGAGTGAGCAAGAGTAAGAGACATGAAGGAGTGGGTGTCCTCAGGCAGGAGGAGCACAAAGGAGTGGCCAGGGCGGACCTGAGAGTGAGCAGGACCTGTCTAAGAAAGACAGAGTAATTTGGCATTGCTGAAACACAGAGTGTGACAGTAGACCTAAGCAGGAGCTCAAACACTAAGGACCTTTTGAGCCACTCAACAAAATGGAATATATTCCAAGGACAATGAGGAGTTATGGGAGAGTTTTATAGAGCTCAGTTACAAGATCAGATTCACATCTGAGAAAGATCACAGCAGCAGGGTGAGTAGTAAATTGAAGGGAGCAAGACTGGAAGCAAGAAAATCACTCATTTACTTAAATATTTTGCAAAGATTAGAAAGTTTGAAAATGTACAACACTGATCAGAGATCAGAGAAGCAGAGAATATAAATCGACATGCTCTCTTTAGAGGGCAATTTGTCAATATCTATCAACATAAAAAGTATACCTTTGATGTAACAGTTCCACTGCTAGGAATATATCTGGCAAATCAACCTGCACACCTTGTAAGAGATGCATGCATGAGCTATTCACTGCAGTGCCCATAATATAAAGCTTTAAAAGAATTAGGAGTTCCGGCCAAGATGGAGGCATAGGCAGTCGCACTGTGCTTCCTCGCACAACCAAGACTGAAAACAACAAAGATTGAGAAACAATTAACAACCAGAACAGAGGGAAATTAATTGAACAGAAGTCGGGCTCCAGTACATCCAGACCGGTAAGGAGCGGCGGAGTCGGGAGGCCTGCGAAGTGGGGTCCAGAGGCGCTGGCTGGCAGGCGCGGGCGCGCAGGGCGCAGACGGCAGCGGACGGACCGGTGGCAGACGCTGGGCGCGGAAACGCGGAGCCGACTAGCAGACCCAGTGAGGGGCGCAGGGCAGCTGGCTGTCCGCAGCCACACGTTTCCGCACGAACTAAGTGAAAAACGGGCAGCGCCGCCGCGTTTCAAAGCTTAAGAGCCCAGTCTGGGAACTGAGGCCGGGAGACTCTCACAGGAGACTTCTCGGGGAAACCCACAGAGTCTGAGAAAGTACACCAGCCCACCGCCGGGGAGCCAGCACAGCAAGGGCCCAGTTTGCTTGTGGGAGGCAGTGGAGGGGACGGAAGTCCTAGAGAGAGCGGAGCAGGCGCCATTGTTCCCTCTCAGACCCCGCCCCCACATACAAC